>PVIH01004411.1:0-140812 GCA_004025045.1 Sigmodon hispidus
TCACTATGTTGCCCTTGGCTGGCCTCAAACTCATTAAGATCTGCCGGCCTCTGCCTCTAAGTGCTGGGGATTAAAGGCTTGCGCTACCATACATCACCATGCCTGACTTCATCTCTCTCTCTTCTCTCTCTCTCTCTTTTCTCTCTCTCTCTCTCTCTCTCTCTCTCTCTCTCTCTCTCTCTCTCTCTCTCTCTCTCTCCTCCTCCCTCCCATCTTTCTTTCTTTTGGGGATTTTTGTTTTTTCAAGACAGGATTAGCTGTATTGGAACTCATTCTGTAGACCAGGCTGACCTGGACTCAGAGACACACCTGCCTCTGCCTCCTGAGTGATGGAGTTAAAGGAGTGTGTCACCTGCTTCCAGATACATTTCTTAGTATATGTCAACAGTAACAAGTGTCAGTTTTTATGTAAACAAGATATTTAATAAAAAACAAAAGCAGTTATCACTTGAGCAGTTTTATAATTGTATGCAATTTCCCATCTTCCCAGCTGCTAAAAGCAAATTTTCTGCTATAAATCAGGCTATAGTTGAAGGCTGAGGCATCTGCAAAGTCATAACCTAAGATGTTCAGCATGCTAAAATCACATCTACTGTTTTCATTTGATTTTTTCTAACAAAAAAATCAGGTAAAGGGTATAAACTAGGCTCTATGTGTGTGCATGCATGTGTCTGCACATTTCTTGTTACATTATGCTAGTCACTTTAAATTTCCTTTTAAAAAGGTCATACATTAGGCTCTGCTATAGCACAGCAGCAGAGTATTTCTCTAATATATATGATGCCCTGGATATGATTCCTGGGGCTGCAGAGATAGCTCAGTGATCAAGAACATAGACAGCTCTTCTAGAAGACCTGAGTTTAGTTCCTAGAGCAGAGGGCCCACAACCACCTGAACTCCCACTCTGGGAGATCACCATGCCTCTGGCTTCCTCAGGCTGACAGGCACTGTGCACACACACACATACACATAATTAAAAATAAAAATAAATCTAAAAAATATGTTCCTAAGTTGTTCTTGGTATCCTTTTCCAGTACAATGAAGTTTTCTCAGTGACATTAAGTGTACCAATGACTTTCCAATTATTTTATATTTATGAGCTTATATTTTCATATCATGTGAACTGTATTATAAGATCCATCTTAATTCATCAAAACTTATAATATATCCTAGCAAGTACTATCTGCTCCTGAAAAACTGTCTTCTCACTATCTCCATGTGCCTATTCTAAATTTTATTTTCTGTGCATGTGTGTTTTGCCTGCATGTATATCTGTGTATCATGTGTGTGCCTGGTGGCCACGGAGGCCAGAAGAGGATGTCAGATCCTCTGGAAATGAAGTTACAGAGGGTTGTGAGCTGCCATGAGTGCAGGGAATGGAACTTGTCTGTTGCTCTCAATTGCTGAGTTTTCTCCAGGCCTGAACAATTCTTTCTTTCTCTGTTTCTGATTACTCCCTAGGTCTGAAACATTCCTGTGGAGACTAGTCTCTTGAGAAACTACAATACTTCCTTTACTTTCTAATTTGCTAATTAATTTGGGACAAGAATTAAATACAACTGCAATTATTTAAAAGTCAATTTCTAAAAAAGCTTGTTACTCAGCATATTTCCTTTAATAATATTAAAATTTCCACACATTTTTAATTTATCATATAAAGACCCACTCATTTTGATATAAAATTTTCAATAATAGTTTTTTGTACATCAAATTTTAAAGAGTATTGTTTTTTTAGAAGTAAATTCTTTTCAAGCTTATGCTATGAAAACATTTTAAGAGTTAAGTATGTTTAAAAGCAAATTGGGCAAGGGCTGGAGAGATGGCTCAGAGGTTAAGAGCACAGACTGTTCTTCCAGAGGCCCTGAGTTCAATTCCCAGCAACCATATGGTGGCTCATAGCCATCTATAATGATGCCTTCTTCTGTATACTATATACATAATAAATAAATAAATCTTTTTAAAAAAAAGCAAATTGGGCAAAAAGCTTCAAGGTTTTCCGTTTGCTAATAAAAAGATGTTGGTTTTTTTCATTTATTTATTTACTGTGTGTGTATTTAGTCAGAGAACCTTTCTGGCCGTCTCTAGGGTTCTGAGGACTGAACTCAGGTAATCAGGTGAAGCAGTAAACCTTTCCTACTGTACCATCTTGCCAGCCCTTGTATCCTATTCACTGTCCTATTGCTGTGTAGAGACACCATGACCAAGGCATCTCTTATAAAAAATCCATTTAACTGGGGACTAACTTACAATTTCAGAGGCTTAGTCTATTGTCATTATGGCAGGGAGCATGGCAGCAGGCATGCCACAAGAGCAGTATCTGAGAGCTACATCTGATCCTTAGACAGAGAGAGAAAAAGGCTGGACCTGGTATGAACTTTTGTGTTGTAGACGGACCCAGGACTATTTAGAATTTCCTGCTCCTTGGATGAAGCATCCTTGGTAAATTACTAGCTTTGCAAAAGCAGGCTTCTTGGAGTCCTTCAAGATTAGGTGTCCTTAGTTAGTTACAGAAGTGAGCTTCCTGGAGTCTCCCATGATAAGGTGTTCTTTGCTAAACTGCAGGCCTTGCAAAAAATGGGATGTCCTTGGCCCATCATACAATGTACGTTTAGATAGGGCTTCAAACAGTAATCAGTCAACTGCTGAATCTTGGGACCAAAGAGATTCTGCCCACCCGGACTTCCTCTGATAATTTTTCACTCTCCTCTTTGGTTAACTCCCCTCTCTCTACTTCCCCTCTCTGCCTGGAGCCTTACACTCCCCTCTATCCATCTCCCCTCCCCTTCCAAAGGCATTGCTTAAAAAGCCTCAGCATTCACTCAATAAACGAAGCCTTGACGTGACTCAGACTCTTGTCGTTCTTTATGCGCTTGGCTTCCTCTTTCTCTTTCCCCCATTTGCTTCACAGGTGGCCCCCCCTCGAAACCCTGGAATAACTGGACCTGCTGGACAGGGACACTTTTGAAACCTCAAAGTCCGCCCCTAGCAACATACTTCCCCCAACAATGCCACACCTCCTAATCCTTATAATTATTTCAAACAGTGCCATTTCCTGGTGACTAAGCATTGAAAATATGAGCCTGTGGGGGCCATTCTTACTTAAACCATCACACACACACCTTTATACTAATTTTTAAATATTATTATTTGACTATTATTCACAGATTAAGTTTATGAGAAATATACATACCAATTTTCTTTGAGAACAGGTGACAGATGTTTGGGTACCTGGCTTGGACTGGTTTGGATCAGTCTTCTGCACCATGATGTTACTGATGTTACGTATCTGGAAAGAATATATTAAAAATATTTGATAGGGAAACCCATTAACTTGTACAATAAATTTGCGCAATAACAAAAATGAGTTAAAGTAAAAAAACACTTTGATTCTAACTTATCATGTAGCCAAGAATGATCTTGAACCTCTGATCATCATGACGAGTATTGGGATTACACAATGTGCTACCACGTCTTATTTTAAGTTTTCTATTGATCTCCCCTCTCCTTGCATGCTGGGGCTAGAACTCAGGTCCTTGTCCACGCTGAGAAAATGCGCTACTACATAGTTATACTCTCAGCCCGAATTTCTACTCATACATAAGAAATGAAAAACAATCAATAAGACAGTTTGGAAAAAAAAAGTATAAAGAAAAATTTTAAGTGAGGCAATAAGATTTTCTAAATTGTATACACTAAACACAGAAGTCACTTTTCAAAATTATTCATAAAAATAAAATGATTATATTCATTATTATAAAAACATTTAAATCAAAATGAGAAAGGAATACTTGCACTTCATTTAAAGCTCAAATTTAAATGTCTAACTCTTTCTTTATAGTTTTTCAATGTAAAGTGAAATTCTTTAAGCTTGTCATATATCTTTACATAGTCTATGTAAGCATTTGCCTACTAAAATTTAAATCTGGAAATGCTCATTGGAGCATACATATGTATAAACAAATACCTACATGCATCTGATGAAATGTAACTTAATGAGTATTGAAAGTAAGCTTAATAAATTGAATGATCTGAAGTGATGACACAGAACAAATCATTAAAACATTTGCCAAAGGTACTATCTTTTTGAGAGAAATTGTTTAAAACAGCAATTGAATGCTGGTCATTTGCAGCCGTGTGTAAACTGCCTTTCTTTCCATTTCATTAAGGAATTAGAAAAGCTGGCCAACATAACTGACCATATTTGTCACAGCAAGTCAGATGTTAGAGACATATTATTTTGAAAAATCACTTGGATGCAAACAAATGTTTAAAGCTGACTTGATATATTTCATTGTGTTAAATTTTAGTGGAACTGAAAACTCTGAAATCTGGAAAAACTAAAAATACACATTACATTTACATTATATTTACACTCTATCAGTTAATACATGAAAATAAATTGTTCTTCCATACCTTTCATATGCTCCAGGATGCTCAGTTTGAATTAATTGATCTTGCCCATCAGGAAAAGTTAATCTGCACCAACCTAAGCTAAGACCTTGATTTACCTTAATAAGCAAAAAGAAGAGGCAAATTTTATCATGCTAAAACTAAAAGCTAAAACGCTAGCAACCTCTTTTAAAAAGAAACAAAAGAGTGGATAATTGTATTTTAATGGGTTGTGGGTACAAGCCATTACCCACACAGATAATTATCAGAGAATACAAATGTCAACCCTTCTTTATAGACATAAAATGATTATTTGTGATACTTTTGTGATTTTTTTGCCAGGAAATTCACTGAGCTCAATCAACCCCCTTGACAGATTTTATAAAGTTCGGTCTCTAGCACCCAAATGGTAGCCCACAACTGCCCATGACTCCACTTTTAGGGATTCAGATGCCCTCTTGTGATCTATCCCAAGAGCTCCTGCATGCACATGGTGCACATAAACATCCATACACAGGCACACATACATATACATAAACAAACTCAACAGCAGATTAATTTGAGATAAAGTAGTATTGTTTTCTGTAAATAAGTAACCAATCAGGATGTATTTCACACTGTAGATATGAGACTATAGTTAAGAATAATGGATTATGTACTTGAAAAAACACGAAAGATACGATCTTGAATCACAAAGAAATGATAAATATTTGAGAAGAAATGTTTATCCTGATAGTAATAATATATAATATACACAAATATCTAAGGTCAGAACGGTATCTCATGTAACAGTTACAAATGCTATAACAAATTTTACTGAGCATAACAAACAATCTTAGGTAGCAGTTCTCAGCTTGTGGGTCATAAGCACCACAGGGGTCACAGATCAGATATCCTTCATATCAAACATTTACATTACAGTTCATAACAGTAAAATATTACAGTTATAAACTAGTTATGAGAGGGGGGGTCACCACAACATGAGGAACTGTATTAAAAGGTCACAGCATTAGGAAGGTTGAGAACCAATGGTCTTAGGTATACTCACTTGTTTTTTTTCAGTAGAGGAGCTAAAATTCCAATTTAGTGTTAAAGTGACGCCATCTAAAAAGACAGCGTGAACTTTGTCATCAGAGTAGGCAAGAAATCTCCCCACACTGGGTATGAGTGATTCTTTCAGAAGCGCAGGCAGGGTATTGTTAACATTTACTCCAGGTCCCTAAAACCAAGCAAATAAAGCACAAGGCAGAGTTTTCTATGGTAAAGATTTAAATAATTATTAATGAGCCCAGAAGCAACTCAAGATTTGTATTCAGAAGTTGAGTGCCTTAGAACTCTTATTTTCAGTTTATCGTTTTCAAGAGTTACATATCCAAAACTGTCTACCTAATAAGATTAACTTCGAATATCTCTGTAAACTCCATCCTGCTATGAACTTTACATAGGCAAAACCCATGAATTATAAACAGCATAACTTTACAATCAAATGAGTATGGGTCTCAAAAATCAATGTCTGAGAATCATTTCCTCTAAGCCAGGATTAATGAATTTCCTTTTACATTTATAAGACTAAAATGTGGTACTATTATGGTTTGTATTGACAGTGTTTGACAGAACTCAAATTCAGTCCATTACCATCCATAACTCAATCAATCAACTGGACATGGTGGCTTACATATATCTGTAATCTCAGCACTGGGCAGGCTGGGGCAGGAGGACCAAGTTTGGAGCTAGCCTGTGCTATGCAGTAAGGCCAGCATGGTCTACACGTCAAGAGTCTGCATCAAAAAGCCAAAGGAAAATAACAAGGGGCTGGTATAGCTTTTGATAAGAGTGTGATTGGCATGTTCTAAGCCCAGGTTTGAATCTTAGCATCATGGGGGTGAGAAATTACATACAATAAAATATTGATGAAACCAAATCATGGGGGCAAAGAGTATATCTAAATGTTAGAGAGTATTTGCCCAGCAGCAATGCCTTGAGCTAAAAAAAAAAAAAAAAAAAGACTGATTATTTTCAGTCTGTCTGTAAAGTAGGTATTCTCTCTCTCTCTTCCTCCTTCCTTCCCTCCCTCAAGTTTTCTGAAACAGGGTTTGTGATCAGAGAGGAGGAACCTCAGTTGAGAAAATATCTTCAAAAGATTTGTATTTTCTTATTAATGATTGATGGGGAGGGCCCAGTCCACTGTGGGTGGTGTCCTGAGCAGATGGTTCTGGGTTCTGTAACAACACAGGCTGAGCAGGCCTTGGGGAGCAAGTTAATAAGCAGCATTCCTCCATGGCCTCAGCATCCGCTCCTGCCTCCAGATTTCTGGCCTCACCGCTTTTGATGATGGACTGTTATATGGAACTGTGAGTGACATAAATCCTTTTCTCCTCAAGTTGCTTTTGGTCACATTCTTTCAACCCAGCAATAATGACCCTAACTAAGCCAGGGTTTCTCTGTGTAGCCTTGGCTATTCTGGAACTCATTCTGTAGACCAGGCTAGCCTTGAACTCAGAGATCTGCCTGCCTTTGCCCCACATCTGGTTCAAGGTAGGTATTCTCTTAAATAAACAAATTTGAAAGAATTTCTCTCATGAGTTAGATGAAATTAGTTTAAATCTTTCCTCATACCATTTTCCAGCAGCAGACATGATAGTTGTGGCTCAGTGAAAGCCTTGTCTTGGCACAGTGTTGAAGAATTCTGTGAACATGAAAAATATTCACTAAATGTTTGCAAATAATGACATTTTCTATGTTTCAAACACCCAGCTCTGTTTTAGCAATATCCTGATGCCATGTTACAGTTTAGATGGTTATGCCAACTCACTTTCCCAGACAGTGTCACGTTCATAGGTGGGAGCTACCGTCTTTCCCTCTGCCCTATCGTGGCTAGCTATGGCTACTCCTTGACCTTTGAGCAATGAAGGAACTACATGAATGATTTTCAGGTGTTCCATTAAAACTATTTAATTAGTTATTTGTGGTATGTGTGTGTGCACTCATGTGTGCTAGTGATCAGTCATGATCAGTCACGCATGTCATGGTATGTGTGTAAAGGTCAGAGGACAACTCTGTGCATTTGGGTCTTTCTTTCCACCTTTATGTGCCTTCATAGGCCAAGCTCAGGCTACCGACTTCCACAACAAGCACTTCTTCAGCTGAGCCTTCTTGCTGCTCAGATGTCTCAAAGGGGTGACAGAACCACATGCCCAAGAGGTTAGCATAGCCCAAAGACGGCAAGAAAAGCAGGTAACTATGTATAGGAAACCAAATAATAACTTCTGAGCCTGCTAATCTATTTTGGAAATTGTTTACAGATAACTTCATAAAAACAAATTATTTAATTCAACATTGTGCTTTCATTTTTCTTGTTGTTGCTTGTTCTTAATTCTTTTGATTAATCTTTAAATTGATTAGGAGTTTTTAAAAAGTTGAAATAAAGAACCAACCCACACTTTATCTTTAATATACTCTCATAAAACTTTATTATTTTGAAAATAAAGATGTGAAAATTTTCAAATGTTCCCTCAAATTCTCAGGTTGGTTAAAGCAACCATAGGGATGTGGCACTTGCCTAGGGAACCAGCCCTTTAGTCCCTCCTGGGACCTATACACTTCCCGTATAGAAGTTTATCAGGACTTAAATTTCATAGCCAGAAAAACTCTTGTAAGGACACAGATTACTGTTTCAATTATGAGAACAGAAAACTTGACAGATTTGTAGACATATACAGAACCATATTTGTAGACATAGACAGAAACATATTTCCATTGCACCCAGAGTCCTAACAGTAACCAGAAGAAACACATCAGGGTTTTCAGGTGCATCATTTTTCTGCTCAGCTGAACATCACAGACTCACCTGGTTGCCTGTTTAATCAGAAAACGTACAGAGAAGAGATTTCCTGGTCTGTCTGGAGGAAGGTTATTTACAGAATAAGTTTTCTCTTCTCTCTGAAAGTATAAAACAACCAAAAATCTCAATAATAAATCTGGCCCCTATTACTTAATATTATCACTTAATAAAAACCCTCTTTCCTTGAAGTATGTGTGTGTGTGTATATATATCCCAAAGCAAGCAATTATTTTAATACTCTACAGCCCATAAAACCTACATATTTTAATAGTATTTTTATGACGCCTTTCTGCTGGAGGGTGGGAGAAAATGCAGGCCACTGTGTCCACCTTTTATGTGGGTCCTGAGAATCTCACCTCAGGCCGTCATGCTTGTGTGGCAAACATTTTACCCAGAGGACCATCAACCTAGCCCCCAATATATGCTTTTTACTTTGTAAATATTAAAAATAGTAGGATGACTCAAAAGGAATGTTCTGGGCACTAGCATTTTCTAGTGACAAATTCTATGACAGAAGAAATTTAGCTTCTGATTTAAACACACTGTTTAGGGTGCGAATGGATAACAGCGGGAGTGACTACAATAAAAACAAAGTGATTGATAGTTTACTAGGTGTCAATGCTGACAGTAAGATTATATTAATTTTCTGTGGTGAGGGGGAGGAAGTAATGTTCCATAATACTGTGACTTTAGAAATATTTTATTTTCATAATTAGCTTACCTTTGCTGATTCTTCTTGACTCGAATAATGTGTAAAATAGTTACCAAAATAAGCTCCTTCTGACTTTAAAACTGATCCATCTCCTGGATAAATTTCTATCGCGTTTCCATTTTTATGGATAAGCCTAAAGTAGCAAAATAGTCCTTTTAAAAATAAGACTAAGTGCATCCATGATAGCAATCATTAAGATAACAAAACCCTAAACAACAAACAAAAACAGAGACATGGGTAATTCTGAGCCAAAGAGAAACAGGGCACACAGAAGTGCCTTATATGTTTATTTCCACAAAAGCTTAGAGCTTCCAGAATTCAAAGAATTCTGTCTTCACATCCCCAGTGATAACCATAGGGACTGATACATAACAAGTCATCAAAGCAATGTCTATGCATAGAAGTTGAATATCATGCTTTTAGATTCTAAAAATAAGATTATTCTTCAACAAATATAATTTGCATAATAAGTACCTGATGGATAAGATTAACTATCCATGTGAGACCTATTACATGTAGCAGCCAGTTATAATCAAAGAATCCAGTATATACTGCATGAGAACTACTTTCACTGGAACAGATATATCTTTCATGTGTTGTTAGGGGCCATCAAGGTGGCTCAGAGGTAAAAGTACTTGCTGCCAACCCTGATGCCCTGAGTTCAATACCAGACCCATGTGGGGAGGAAGAGAACTGACACCGGCAGGTGTCCTGTGACCTCCACATGCTATAGCATACCCATGTGCTGCCATCCCCAGTAAAATATAGATGTGATTTAAAATCAACACTATCAGGAGTGGGTAAGTCTTCACACAGAAAAGGGAAAGCCTTCTGGCAACCAAAAACATCAGGTATGCTTTTCTACATCCATGCTTATTCATATGTGAAGATGCATCTGGCCAACACTGCATTCTAATCACTAGACAGTAACTCTGTGAACTCCGGTGGGGAAGGGAGAATTCAGTGGAGTAGTGTGGGTGCGTAGCCGCCATGAAAGGGATGATTTCCATAGAATCGCTGTTTGGCTGATTGCGTGCTCACTAGTTAACATCTCCTCATGTCCTGAGGCTATCCTAAGCCCCTCTCCCCCACTACAGACATCCATTCACCAGCAAGACTGACTTTCAATGGTATTGGAGCTGCCACGTAAGGCTTGTAAGCATGGCTACTTCGAGTCACAAGACCTCTGCACCAACTAATTAGTTTTGTGCCCTGTAAAAGTAAAGACAAAATACAAGAGCCCAGTTGACTCAGCAAAACTGTCTTTTTATAAGAATTGGTTTGCAAGTATAGTCTCATTCCCACTTTGAGTTAAGAAACAAACAAAACTCAGTGCAACACAGGAGACTTACCTGTATATAACACCTTTATACCACACCACCTTCACAAGCTCAGGATAGGAATACTCTTCTTCATCAGACTGTCTCTGTAAAAGTGAATCACAGAAGTCCCACCTGTGAAGAATAAAATGTATTAATTTTGGTTGTTCAAGATAATTGCCATTAAAAGTCAACAAAACAATGCCAGCAGAATGCTTATTCCTGGTCTAACAAATATGTTTATATAAATGTGCATTAGAGAAATTTAAAAGTAAGTTTTACTTTGCCATGTATCTTTTCAGTAATTCTCAGTAACTTCATTAATGGATCTTAGTAGGATGTAAATTTAAATTTCTACTATTCTTTGAAATTTAACTTGAATTCCAACAACAAATCTTTACTGAACTGTCTATGGCAGGCCAGGCATCATGCTCTACACGCTGAGAATTTGCTGTCTCCAAGCAGGTATGTTTTCTGTCCTCAGTGGAGAGTTCCCATCGGGCAGTGCAGTGCAATGGTAATTAGCAAGTCTAAAGAGAGAGGAGGCAGTGAGTGCTGTGGCAAGGAGCAAGGACCTAAATGTCCAAGGTGAGGCTTGAGCTGGAGGGGAGGAGGGCCTGAGCGATCACTCAAGTGACCACAGAGGTGACGGCTATAGAGAAGGAAGGGACACATCATGAGAGACCTGCTAAGCCACGTTAAGGAAATAGATTTCAACCTAAAGCCAGCCAAATAAATACTTCATTTAGATGCATAAAACCTCTCCTGTCACATAGTTAGAATCCTGGAATTTCCAGTTTTAACTAGATAATTATGGAAAGCCCAAATGCTTTTTCTATATTTTGTTTTAAGTAAAAAATGTGTACTTAGAGAAGACCCAGGGTCAAATTTCAATCCTTCAAGTGCCAGTGATGTAACTCCTTGAGTTCTTTATCATTTCTGGATCTTACGTTCCGCTACAAAAGGATCAGTGTAATTCTAGTAATGGGGTTACTATAACAAATGCGTAAAATAGAACAGCGCCTTATATAAGTACTTTATATTAGTTTACCAAAAAAAGAATAATAATAAATTTACTGTAATACTTATACAAAGCTCATGTTGCAAATTTTTAACTATTATTCATCTTTGAATTTAAGTTTCTGACCTAGCCATGAAGAGGTCTTCATATCCTGAACCCTTTTGAAAAAGGACACACTTAAAAGCTAAAAACTAAAAAATGAGTACGTTTTGGGGCTGACAGCAAAGAAAGAATCCATAATCAAAACTCTGTCAGGTCCATGGTCTAGTTTGTGGAGTCATAGGCAGGTCCATGGTCAAGCCTATGGGGGTCATGGACTCCAGTGAGCAGCCATAAACTCCCCTCTAGGCTTTCTCCCAAAGCTCTGAGCAGTGTCCTGGTCTTCTGGACATTAATAATCCTCTTAGGAACAGACACTACATTGCTATACATGCTATCCTTTAAAATGAAAGATTTTAGTCAATTAAATAAGATTAAGAATAGTAACAGATGTGGCTAGATGTGGTGGCTGTCTTTAATCCCAGCACTTTTGGGAGGCAGAGGCAAGAGGGTTTCTATGAGTTAGAGACCAGCTTGGTCTATTAGAGTTCTAAGGTCGGCCAAGGTGACATAGTGAGACCTTGTCTCAAAAATCCAAAACCAATCAATCATCCAAACAGTATCAGATGCCCTAAAAAGTTACACATAGGTGAAGACGGGTTCTCCCTAGATCTTTCTGAGCAACAGGTCATTCTTGCTTTACCTGTGCATGTGTGGAGCTGGGCAGCTGAGCAGCAAGGCCCTGGGAAGGACAGAAACCTCTGTTTTGCTTTCTTCTGGAGCGTCAGAAGTAATTCCACTTGCAGGGAAATTTGCATCAATTTTAGATACAATATTAACTTTGCTATAAAAACGAAGTGCCAAAGACAAAGGGTATTTCCACTGCTCTGGACAGGAGGTAATAGACCAACACTGCTTCACCCATGCGTACACACATCTGTGCCTTGTACTCAGGGAAGGCAGCTCCTCCCTCCCCTCAGCTCCATCCACACAACGTATGTTTGCTGAAGCTTTAGATTTCAAGATCTGGCAATGATGTTCGTTTTCTTTATTCTTTAACCTTTGTCCTGATAAACTTCCACATGTGCAGATTTTGCTGGCCTTTCCAACTAGTTCATGTTTTGGGAGCTGATTATTTGTTTCAGAGAATATTACAGAGTCTGGCTTTTGGCTCACTTTACACAAAAAGTGTACTGTAAATTCATGTTGAGATCTGGGCAGGCAAAGGTATGCGTGTCCATCTAGTGATGTTATCTTCACAATGCCACTCTCCAAATATGTGATGTTATCATCTTTGTCAAGACTGGGCCATTTTACCTCTGAGAAATCAATGAAGATACGCTGAATTGAGAGAGGAAAAAAAAATCCATGTTAATGTCCATTTTTCCCATAGTTTTTATATTAAAAGTATTTTGTAAGAAAGAGTTTATATTCTTATGTTTTTACTACCTAGAAAATAAAAACTATAGTTAATTTATGGTTATATACAGACAATACTTAATGGCATTTCTCTTAGAAATACACACACACACATACAAGGGAAATGGGGGAGACAGAAGAAAGGAGGAGGAAGAGGAGGGAAGAAAGGTAGATACCATCTGATTAGCACTACACCTACTTTGATTAAAAATATTCAATGAATTAGGGAGAGATGGGTTTACAGACTGCTTATCCTAAAAATCTATTGTGAAAAAGAACACACATGAAAGATGAAGGCGAATCTGGGCTACTGTGTGCTATACAAAGGCAACTGGAGCTTACATGGTATGCAACTAGTGAAGACGTCATTGAGGAAAAAAACCACAGATAATACAAAAACAAATTCAGTACTTTAAAATGCCACATGAGCTAGGAAAAAGGAAATTCCTGTCCTAGAAGGTACCCATCATGACATTAGCTAAAATAAATTCCAAGTGGCTTTAAAAATTATTTAAAACAATTAAAAAACTCAAAGGTAAAGTGACCCCAACAAACAGACTCAAAAATAGTTCCTATCTGCTTTTTCATAAAGAAATCAACAGTTCTGTATATAATAGTATTCTGATCAATTATTGTATATAGTTCAACATTTCATCTCCTATCTTTATTAAGCCTTAATTTTACCAAAATTGTTGTCAAGAAAGCCTCTTGGCAGAGCCACCTATGTTAGAATACTCACCTTAGGGGCAGTGACTGATGGTTAATCTGTGTAAGAGTGAGGTAGGAAAGCCCACTGTCCTGTGACTACATTGAAGCATCAGCAGCAAATGACACCTTTTAATGACCCAGTTATTGAAAAGACATTGGTAAACAAGCCCTGTGGAATAAGTAATAGCTTAGACATTTTATAGCTCCTCTGACTGCTAAGGTGTGGAGGTGAGGTGTCCTTCACAAAGGTACCCAGCTGGTGGGATTGCTGAGAGGTGACTGGATCATGAAGACACTAACTTCCTCAAAAGATTAATCCATTCATGAGTTCACAGATGAATGGGTTATGCTAGGTCTAGTTGCAAGAAGAAGGTCTCTCACTCCATCTGATTTCTGGTTGCTAGGTTTTGTTTCAGCCTACATCCCCCATCACAATGTTCTGCTTCAACATAAGCCAACAGTGACAGGGCCATGAACTAAGACCTCTGAAACAGGAAACAAACTCTTCCCTCCCTCAGCTAGTTTGTCCCAGTCACCTACACAGATATAAAACTACTAACACAGGTACAGCACAATATGAACTTACTCAGTAAAGAGGCAAAAGAGCATTGCAAAGTAGAAAGCATTAGCAGACAGGGCTGGGCTGACAGTGACAGTGATGATGGCTTCCCTACCCCATGTGAGATCCTGGGATCAATTCCTACTACCAAGAGTCATTTAGACTAGGCTCAAGTCCTGACTTCCTCACCTTGAAAAATTTCACAGGTAAACACATTGAAACATAGTTTCCTGCCCAGGCAAGGGTAGAAACTCAGGAAATATTAACAGATACCCACGCCACTATGGTAGCACTGAAATGTTGGTTTGTTGGAAACAGGATCTAACTACATTAATCTCAAATTTAGGAGGTCAAGTGAATCTCTTGCCTCAGCCTTTAAATATTTTTAAAATTGGTTTTAGGTCCATAATCTTAATAAATGAAATTTACCATTATCTTTCAAAATAAAAAATATAAACAAGAGTAAAATTTTTATAATTATGCATTATTACAAATTACACTGGTCAGGTTTGTTGGTTTGTTTTTTAATCACACACTTGCGTCACCTGGAAAGAAGGAACCTCGACTGAGGGAACACCTTCATAATCCTGTCTGTGGGCATGTCTGTGGGCTCTGTCTTGGTTGCTGATTGACGTGGGGAAGCACATTCCACTGTAGCAAACCACAGAAAGCATGCCAGGATGAGTGTCCTCATGGTCACTGCTTCAGTCCCTACCTGGACTGCCCTGAATCACGGACTGAGAACTACCGGCTCAAATGAATCCTTTCCTGCCCAAGTTCCCTTTGGTCAGTGTTTTATCGAAACATGATAAAAACAAACTAGTCTCATATCTTATTTCACATTGTTTACTACAATCTATTTATGAAATTTCTTAACATGGAGACATATGAGAATAAAAAAGTCATGATTTGAAATGCTATAATCCTTGGCTATAGAGAATGTTAGGAGTTGAAATATGTAACTTCTGTCCTAAGTCTGGCGAAACACATAGGCCTGCGCATTCTATAGCATGAGCCTATTTCCAAGTGCTAAACCAACTGTTTACAATTAACTTCTATATTACTTATTAAAATGAAGTTTTAAAATATCACCTTTTTTCTTTCAGGAGGTATGAGGCTTTCAGATAAAAAAGGGCTTGTAGCTGAAGAATTTCGAAAGTTTAGGGCTCTCTGTAGTTGCTCCTAGAAAAAAAAAGTAAAATTATTTGAAAATCAGTTTAGAATGACAAAAGTCTAGAATCCTCTTTACCTTTCATATTCTAGCAGATTTGGCAACCTCTTTGTATTAAATAAAAATTATTTTCCCCTTCCTAGAGCAATCCATGCACATCCCTCTTAGGGTTCTCCTTGTTACCTAGCTTCTCTGGGGTTGTGGACTGCATAGCTAATATCTCCTTATGAGTGAGTACATGCATGCAGAGATCCACAACTAAGCACTGAGCCGAGTTCCCAGTCCAGGTGTAAAGGAGGAGAGATTGTATGAGCAATGGGGTCAAGATCATGATGAGGAAACCCAGAGAGACAGCTGACTCGAGGTACTGGGAGAACCTGCAGAGAACCCAACTAGGTCCTCTGAATGCGGGTACAGTTATGTAAGCAGATCTATTTGTGGAGCCCCTGGCAGTGGGACCAGGGTTTTTCCCTGGTGAATGAACTTGCCTTTTTTGAGTCCATTCCCTATAGTGGGTTACCTGGCTCGGCCTTGGTGCAGGGGAAAGGGCCTTGGTCCTGCCTCAACTAGGTATGCCAGACTTCATTGACTCCCCAAGGAAGGCCTTGCCCTCTTTGAGGAATGGACTGGGGGAAGGGGAAGAGGGGAAACTGTGGTTGATATGTAAAATGAAAAAAACAATTAAATTAAAAAAAAGAGTATTTTTGTGATCTTACTCACTCGGTAGGTACTAATGACAAAGTGCGTCCTTTGACGAATTCTCTCTGGCTGTTGTAAAGGATGTGCTGAAAGAAGAGATGCCTTTTCAAATAGAAACTCAGAGCCACAGGGAGACAGCTGCAGTCTGGAACCGTCAGCATACCGCACCTGCACCGAGTCATCGTCATAAAGTATCATGTGCACTTCAGCGGCCATTTCTATGCCTGGGAATGCCACACTTCCGCGCAGACTAAAGGAAATGTGAACACATTAGCACGGGTAGTTTTCTCAATGCTCAAGAGTTTCACCAAGCTAAACACATGTACTTCCTAAGAACATAAGGGCAACTCACTGCCCTGCATACACACTTGGAAGAGCAGCGGCCTCACCTCAATTGTCTAAAATGAACTCCTTAACAAAATGCTTTGAGTAACCTTACAACTCTATGCCACTGTTATATAACCTAGAGAAGAAGACAGTTTACAAAGCCACAAATATCCTTCTTATAGTTTTGTGGTTTTACTGTTCCTCAAGTTTAATTATACACACTGGATCTCATTTCAGATAAACCAATTAACTATACTTGGTAAGAAAAAGACAGCAATTTGGGCAGGCATCATTCAGCATGTGAAGGTGCTTGCCATGTAGGCCTGATGAACCGAGTTGTATCCCTGGGATACACAGTAGAAAGTGAGAAAAAAGTTAGAGCAAGCATATGCATGCCTGCACTCACACATCATAATAATATAAACAACAATAAATATAAATAAAATAATGCAGAAAATCAGTTTTAGCACATGCATAAGACAGGCCAAAAGTAACTATTAAGTCTAAGGAAAAAGACCATTAAATATATGCCACAATTTATTGTTCCCCAATCTGGCATTAAGGAAGCAGTTATTTAGTGTCTTCAATTCACACTCACTTCTTGAATTTTATTTCTTACGTCCAATATGACTGTTTTCACCTGTGTGAGAAGAGGTGGCTTCATTTACACTCCATTGTGTCCTAGGCAGGCACAAACCGATGTCTGTTCACTTGTGAGGGTTTCAGGACTGTCGAATACTGATGATAGTGCCTAGCACTATAAAAACCGCTTTGTAAGGTCTCAATAAATCTTAAGAAATGTGAATTCTTTTCTAATTTGAAACCCATTCTCTTCTATATTATCCTCTCCTTCTAGTCAGTGATCAAGTCTTATCTGTCAAAACCCACAAAAGGCTAAGAGATAATACTCCCAAGTTTATGGCGATTTCCTACCATTAAGCCTCCAAAGTACAGGGAACCCCTCAATATTTATCAATATTCTCTTGCTAGCCTTCTATTACAATCCAGCTTTCTCCTCTACCTTTCCACTGGCATTGGTTCATAATGCCCACAATGTCCTCAGTCATCCTTCCACTTAGACTTAGTCAGTCTGTGATACAGCTGTACATTGCCCTGTCTTCCAAACTCTTCCTCTGTCCTGCCTCCAACCCCACTTTAGACTAAGGGTTTGTTCTCTACTGCTGTTGTACTTTAACCATTCTTATTGTTACCTAAACTAGAGATTCTTCAAGACCTTACCTTAATAACACTTGTTACTTTTTAGTCCCATGTTTTGTTTCTGATTTTTAAATATGCAACAGGCTATGCACAATATAGGCTAACATCTTATGTGGAGTATATCTAATGTCAGTAAAGTTTTAAATATGTGCTCTTAATCCACACTGTTGTTAATTATTTTATTCCTCTAAAGAACTTGTGAATCTACACCACTCCCTTCAGAGACTTCAGCTAGCTCACAGCATAGACTTTGTTCCACAAACGAACAGAACCTGATTACATCCACAAAGGCACTCCCACCAAAAGTAGACTTCTGTAATACCTCCTAACTTCCTCCTTTAGTGGAAACCCATCATTCTTTTTTTTTTTTTTTTAAACTTTATTTATTTATTATTTATTTATTTGCCTTGGTGTTTTTCCTGGAACTGGAACTACAGACAGTTGTTAGCTGCCACGTGGGTGCTGGGAATCGAACCCGGGTCCTCTGGAAGAGCAGACAGTGCTCTTAACCGCTGAGCCATCTCTCCAGCCCCGAAACCCATCATTCTTATCCATGTGCACACAGACTAAGATCTATATTCTTACACTAGAGCCTGCAGCGGACACACAATCTAGTCCACTGTTATCTCCCGATGTGACTTCCTAACTCCCTTGTTCAGATCACTTTAATAATACTGGCTTTAAAAAAATGTTCTTGAAACAAGGTTTTTTCCATCTCAAAAATCTTTGCATCTAGCACAGCTTATCACTCCACAAATTCTTTGTCTGCATTAACGTCTCAACACAAATACAACTTGCACAGCTAAGCCAAACTGCTCCACACATTCTTCCTCCTTTAACTTAGCCCTCATACAATTTATCAATATCAAAATTATTTCTCTTGCCAGAATAGAAACTCAAACAAAACTGACCTCACCTGTCTCATTCACTGGGACCTAAAATAGTCATTAGGCAAAGAGTAATGTTAGGCAAATATACTTTCATGAACTAATGAAAGAATGATTGTTTAAATTCTTCTTACCCTTGAATTTGCAATGAGTTAGTGACACCTCTGACTTCTCGATGCTTTCCTCCTGTAACTAGTTTTCTATTGATTTTTAAAGATCTTGCTTGAATTTGACTCTAGCACCTTTTGAGGGAAGCTCATCTCTCAATTTCTACAACTAGGATCTTTCTCCTGCTTCTCTCTCCAGTGTATCTCTATAATTCTGGCACAGTTGACTTCCCACAAGTCTGACCGAACTGCTTTACATCACTTGTTTACGTACTTGCTAAATGTCAATAAACAAATACCACAATAGATGGAGAGATATATGTGTATACACGCTCACCTGTGTATGCCTGTCTGTTATTTTAAGAAAAAGTAGGTGCTGACACACAGTTAAGTTTATTTTATGATACCAGACTAAGAAATGGAATCACTACCTTTGCACCTCCCATATAGCAGCTTTACTGACGTTATTATTTAAATAACAAGCATACATAAGAAAATGTATGCTTCAGAAGTTCTTGGTGCTGCCACGGGACACCATAACCTGGTTTCAATCTATCTTTTTGGCCTCCTCTGCATTGTTTTATTCCTGTTTGCATTTTCATCATTGAACACATTATGTCTGGTATAACGAACTGGAAAACTTGGTCAGTTCTGTACGTTGAAACCTCGCTTTTCAAAATCTAGTGTCTAGTTAACCAGGGAAAGACAAAGGGACGGGAAAACGCCCTCATCAAGACCACTGCCAAACCTGACACACATTCGGCAGATCTGGGGTGCCAAGTTGTTTTCCACATCGAGAGAAGAGCAACCAAGGCCTCTAACCGACCTCTATTTTGCCCAAATAGCAGGAACTGTACCGTTTGTGATTGCTTCTCCCGGGTTACTTCAGTATTACAGTAACGGATAAAGAAAATAATCTCATCTGCAGAAGAACGAGGACACAAGAAATGTTTTGATTGAGATGCCCGCTCAAGTCCGGACGGCTGGGGCAGCAGCGGCGAGTCGTAGGAACAAAATGAAAATAACAACACAAAACTGAGAGCGAGCAGTTTGAAACTCCCGCATCGAGACCAAAAGGCTGTCTCCGGAAAAAGTGAGGCAGGAAGTCCCGCCTCTCTCACCGCAAAGGGCGGGGCCGGAAGGGAACGGGTTTTTCCGGGTCGGACTTCGGTCTCCATCTATTGGGTGTTCAGTCCCCCTGAGGAAGCTTTGAAGTTCGGTTGGAATTAGGTTTGTGACCCACCCTTCTCCCCTACCAGGCAAACACTAATACAAGGATGGATGGGTTTTAACGGAGTGATCAAATTCTTAAAAGTAATCTTAGACAGATACTACTTGTCTTAAAAAGTGCCAGAAAATGTCTTATTTTATTGCCTTGAGACGTGTACAGCCTACTACGTCAGCAACGTACGCGGCAGATGAACCCAATTTATTGGGAGTTAGGATAGAGATAGGACAGTAACTAGGAAGACAGAATAATCATTAGTTGTGAGTGTTCCTGAGATTAAAAAAATACAGCGATCTATGAGAGCATATAGTAGACTGAGAAAATATTTTCACTGAAATCTGAAGTGGCTTTTTTTTTTTTTCTCGCTCTGTAGATCAGACTGGCGGCAGATCTCCCGTCTCCAACAGTTACCTCTTCTTATTTATTGCCAACAGAAACAGTCTGGCTTCCAGATTATTGGCAAAGTGGCAACAATCCAGACACCTCTAGGTCGTAAAGCAGACCTCCGTAGGCTGCCTTACACTCTCCAGTATGATCATAAGCTTAGAGCAAAGGTGGGCAAGACTCTCCACAGGGACATAATCTCTATGACCATAGTTCGAAATCTGGAGTTTTATAAATAGATGCTTGCTAAGTACAAGCAAAGGTCAGGGCTCTGTGTTAAGATTCCGAGCAATCCAAGGGAAGGATCATTTCCTTTAAGGGGCTAAAGCATGATTAGGGAGGAAGAACAGAAGCATTGGGACCAGATCACTATGGATAGAGCCAAACTTAAGGAAATTTTCTAACTGTAAGTTATTAATATAACTAGGCAACTATTTTTTAAGTTTTATTAGGTAGGTATACTTGTTTAGTGCAAGATAGCAAAGACAGCAGCATCAAAGGATTGGGAAAAAAATAAGTCAACCACCATTTTAAAAAATATGAATATGGAAATTGATCCCAAACAAGGCATCCTTGGACAGATAAGTTTTATTTCTTAATGACTCTTAACTGTACTTTTTATACAATTCAGTTTTCCACCCCTGCCCTTCCCCCTCCAATGTTTGAGACCTGAATGGAATTTCCACCATAAGATTTCAGAAATTTTTGAAAGATTTTTGGAATTGCTGATGGAGAATGGATTGTGGACAGCAAGGATAAATGAAGAGCTCTGTAGACAGCTTTGAACAAATAATGAGAGAAAATAACCCCTAGAATGTAGTTCCTTAGCACTAAGGAGATAGCAGCTCCAGCAATTATTTAATTATATTATTAGGAATCACTAGACCTGGGACTTAAGCAAAAATAAGACTGCCTAAGTTTCTGGTTTGGAAGGTGACAGAAATTACCAACAACTTAGGAAAAAGTTTGAGCTAGACTGAAATTTTCTAAGTTCACTTGGTAAAAATTTTAAGTAAAATTTGGATGGACGGGGCTGGAGAGATGGCTCAGCGGTTAAGAGCACTGACTGTTCTTCCAGAGGTCCTGAGTTCAATTCCCAGCAAAACCACATGGTGGCTCACAACCATCTATGATGAGGTCTGGCGCCCTCTTCTGTAAAACTGTATGCATAATAAATAAATAAATCAAAAAAAATTAAAAAAAAAAAAATTTGGATGGAATCAGGAGATTCACACACCTGGAGATCAATGGCTGTTACATGCTAATTGAAGATTTAAAAGAGTGAAACAAGAATGTGACATTAGAAAATTAAGGGGGTTGAAGAGCACTGACTGCTCTTCTAGAGGACTTGAGTACAATTCCCAGCAAGCACATAGTAGCTCACAACCTTCTGTAACTCTCTTTTTTCAGGGAATCGTAACTATTCTGGCCTCCCTGGGTACCAGGCACACACTGGTCCGGACCTACATACAGGCAAAACACCCACATATACAAGAAAAAAAATTAAAATTAAAAGAAATAGGTAAAGAGAAGCCCACAAAAGCACTGAAGAAGAGCACAGAGAGAAAGCAAACTTTGTCTTAGAGGCCTAGATGTTTTTAATTTTTTTGTTAGTATTGCCAGAGAGAAAGCTGAAACAAAGCTCTGTTTAGGGCCAGAGTCATTGGTGATTTCAGTGATGATCATTGCATATAGTAGAAAACTTAATGGATTTGAAGAGCAAATAGAAGACAAGGAAATGGATAAATATGGGCCACTTCAGAATGACTATAGGACTCTACAAGAAAAATTAGAAAACCAGGTTTCATTTTTTATTTGGTAAGAATGAAATGGCATGGGGAACAGCTCATGAAGAAAAAAAAAGCCAGATTAAAAGGAAACAACAAAAGAAAACCCACCAACTATTAAATAACAGAATTCATAAAAGGACGGGAACATCTACAAAGGATGTTTCCTAGAAAGGTAATATAAAGTGGATACATCATATATTTGTGGTGCATTTAGTGGTTTTCCTTTAAAGCAGCTAGTTAGGTACTGAAAGGTTAGGGAGTAATGAAGCAATTAAAACTGAACTGAGGGAACCCAACAATCCCTAGCATGACAGATAGCCTAAGGACAGCGGTGGTTCTAAGTGTACAATGGCACGTAGCTCACAGAGCCACGACTCCTGGCTGTATGACTTCTGAATGCCAGGTTGCACTCACAGGGTTCATTTTGCCAGACCAACATAATAGGGCAGCAGCATACACGAGCTTATTTCCATCTGCCAAAGTCTAGTCAAAGACTACCAGGCTCAAGCCTATTTGTTGACAAAATTGGGAGGGTATCCACCACAAGGGAATAAAATGCCATCTTCACTAAAATTTGAGTTCCTGATGAAAGACTCCAAGGGAAGGGAAACCAGTTTAGGTGGGAAAGGCTGTTTCTGCAGCAATGTAAGAAGCAGAATTTGAGTGAAATGAGCAGTTAAGGAACTGTGTCTCTCTAGTAATAGTCTAACAGAAGCAGTTCCTGGGCAGAGTGCTGGAAGACTTTGGATGAAAACATGCTGTTAACTTGGCAGCTGGCTCTGTGTGTGTCCAACCTCAGAGCCTGATAGGAAAAGGCCTTTTTTCCTTTCTGTTTGAGCTGACTTTCTACCATAACAGGTTTTTGATAATCTTACCAAACACCCTCCTCTCAGTAAATATAACCAAACCTTTATATATATATATATGTGTGTGTGTATATATATATATATGGAAAATAAAATCTACCCTCATCTGTCTACCCTAAGTCTGATTTTAAATTCTAGCAACCTCTTGAAGATAAGCTCTATGGTTGTTCTCCCCAAATATATGTTCTCCATCACTGTGGTAAACCCAGTCTTGCTGAGATAAAGTATGTTTTTGCCTTCTAGCTAAGACTGAGCTAGAGTTGATAGCCTGATTAAGACCAATATTTGTTTTGTTGTCACAACTCAAGACTGACATTGATTGGCTGCACCAGTACCTGTCTCACTGGAACGCAGTATATTCCTGTTTCTACAAGACATTAATATTTGTACCTAGTGAAAATATGCATTCCATAAGACAATGTGACACAGGACCAACTCATTACACAGTCATACATTTAGAACCAGAAAATACTGCTGCCTGGCTTTTTAATGCAGCTTCTTGCTGTTTTGGTTATGTCCAGCCTCAGAATCCAGCCAAAATACTGTGAGAGGTCCAAGAGAAATGAAGAAGCCATCTGCAAAATGTCAATATTCTGGTCAACAGTTCAGGTCTAACCTAGGTTAGGTCCTCATAGCCCTAAGATGGCTCCAACCCCAACTGCTCAAGCTATCAACAGTCCACTGTTTTCACTACTAAGGTGGTTTTTTTTTTTTTTTTTTTTTTTTTTAAACTTTATTTATTTGCCTTGAACTGGAACTACAGACAGTTGTTAGCTGCCATGTGGGTGCTGGGAATCGAACCCGGGTCCTCTGGAAGAGCAGACAGTGCTCTTAACCGCTGAGCCATCTCTCCAGCCCCACTAAGGTGGTTTTTATTTCTCATGCTAGGGATCAAACTTAAGGCCTTCTGCATGCTAAGCAGATGAACTAGCACTGGACCCTGGGTAGTTTTGTTTGTTTGTTTGTTTTTTTGTAGAATGCATGTAGATTCTGTTGATTGTCACCAGTTACTGTATACAGTGTAACTATGAGGCTAGTGGTCAAATACGGTGACCACTAGATGTCTAAAATATATGCAGCCCAGTTATCTCTTGGTATCTGTTCTAGTGTGTTATAACTATTATATTCCAAGACTGCGGGCTGATATGACAATTCTAAAACATCAAACTACATATACTTGTGCTCTTTAAAACATGAACTCTAAAAATTAATGTATTTACTAATTTCCCAGGTTCGTTCATTTGTTATTGAATTCACTTATTCAATTGGTATTGAATATTTTACAATCTTATAGCAATTTCTCTAACTCAAACCTTTCATTTATTTCATGTAAAAGCAAGCTTAACAACAAATTCTTTACCATTTCAAAAACTTAGAAGAACAAAACTAATTTATTTCCAAATTCGAATTTTAATACAGACTGAACAATAAAGCAGAAAAGTGAGAAAACTGTATAAGCAGACACAGATGTACCAAATGTAAAACAATGAGTTATTAATACAACTATTTACATGCATATTTACAAGCAACCCTTTTATATTTATTTTTAGTTAGTTGGAAAAAGATTTGACATTAGGTAAAAACATTACTTAAATAGGGCTGAGGTGGTACATTATAGTAAAAGTATTAGAAAAGTGATCCTCACGGTGTATCAATTATAAAGCAGATGAAATTTGAAAGACAAAGACCTAGTAAACTTCTCTATTAAAAAGTCAATGCAACCCATGCTATGAAAAAAAAAATGAGAACACCATATAAAGAAAGTAAAGTAATGCTGTAGGATGGAGAGTGATGAAGTTAGTTGGGTGAAACAAACAGAGCAAATGATTGGAATAAGTCCTCAGTGAAGTCTTGGCTCCTTAGCTGGTGTTCTAAGCCCCACCCACCCCTCAATAAATGAGTTTAAAAGCCCTTGATATCAAACAGCATCTACATATGTAATTTGTTTATATTCTCCAAGATTTTGGTGCTAAAGATTTTCATGATTGTGATTAGTATTTGAAACTCAATTTATAGAGAAACAAATGTTAAACTAAAATAAAAGCTGTAATAGTCATATCTAAAAAAAGATGCTACATTTTTGCAGTAATATTTCCAGGCTAAGATTTTTTACTTCAAGAAAAAGAAGTTGAACAATAAGCATCTAATCAGCTAGCAAAATTTTCTTTCAACATTTCATTTATTTCAAAATCGATTTTATTGCAGCCAAACAGTAGAATTAACTGTACATAATAAAACTATTATATATATATACACATTTTAAGTTACAGGGAATAAAGTTTATTTTGGCAGGTAGTGTTAAACAAAATTAAAGTTGCATACATTAGTAACATAACTCAACATCCTTAATTTGGTATAAGTCTGACACAGCTTCTTGCTTTCTCCTGTGTTGTGCTAAATCACCATACCTAAACTTAAAAAAAAAAAAAAAAAAAACAAAAACTGATAGCCTCAAGTTTAACTTTACTGTTTTCGCTTACGCTCTGATTCCAAACAAAACTTTTCATAAGCTTCTTCAATCTCTGGGTCCATCTCATCATCAATATCATCCAAGTATCTGCAAAAGAAGCCAAAAATGATTCATGGAACTTTACTGTTTTTCAAGTGTAGAAATGTTTGAAGATGTTAAACTGCACTTTTCTAGACTGAATTCTATTTTTATACTTGTGCACATAAAAGTTAATAAAAGGCTTCACACATTATTGATAAACACCTAGAACACAAATGATATCAGAAATGACATTCACCTATGATTTTTATTCCACTCAAAATTTTTATCGTTCCAGTAGTTATGTCTATCTAACATTTAAACTCTTTTCTGCAAGGCTCATCTCACAATGACAGGTTACTCTGCCATATCTGAAAGCGGACTGTATAACATGATGCTACTTTTGAAGTTATATACTCCAGAGATTTCCCTGTCCCCCAAGTTCCAGCAGTTTAAAATGATACAGAGCACTGCTGGAACTCAGTGGACAGTTTTGTGAAGTCAGTTTTCTACATCCACCTTTTCTTTTTCCTACATACACCTTTACATGGGGGTTCCAGGAATCAAATGTAAGTCATTAGCCTTGTGAAGTATTTCTGCTAGTTGAGCCATCTTGCAGGTCCCTGAATGCCATTCTTTTATAATCTTTCTTTTAGTGTAGTTATAATGAAAACTTGGTCACAGAAGCTTCATAAAAATGAGTAATAAGGAATTGAGGAGGATGGTTCAGAGTATGGAGCATGGAGACCTGAGTTTAGCTCCTCAGTATGCATGTTAAAAGCTGGGTATGGTGGCTAGTGACTATAATCCCAGATCTGGGGAAGACAGGGACAGACATATTTCTGTAGGTTAGCCAACTTAAGTGAAATCAGTTACCTCCAGGTTTAACCAGAGACCCTGACTCAAAATAATGCAGCCAGTGACTAAAGGAGACACCAGACACCAACCTCTGGCTCCATATGCACATACAAAGAACACAGAGACACAAAAAATATCAGTATTGAGTAAAGAGAACTTACGGGTCACCAGCCCCTGATAAATCTGTTCCATTTTCTTCATAATCTGGAAAAAAGTCCTCTCTTTCAAGTAACTCCTGATACTTCTCTTGGTAATCTACAAGACAACACAGGAAAAAAAATTAGTGGATAATCTTATGAAATGAGCAGAATTTTGTCCCTATAACCTCTTAATAACTTTAAGACCAATATTTAAATAGTAAAAATTAGGTAATATGTTTTCATAAAATTTATATTCCATTTGGTTTCCTCATTTTTTTGCATGCTCGTAAACCTTAAAATACTTATATACTTTCATTTTAAATGTAGATACATTCCACAGTTGGTTACTGAAGACTGAACCTCAAATTACTCATATACTATGGCAAATACTCTACAACTAAACTAATAAAACTCAACATCTTTAACTTTTTGAGAGAGGGTTTCTACAGCTCTGGCTGTCCTGGAACTCCCCAGGCCAGCCTTGAACTCAAAATTACTCCAGACTTCATCTCCCAAATGCTGATGTTAAAGGCATCACCACACCAGGCTCTTTTTATTTTGTATAGGTTTTGGTCTTTATTTTGTGTGTGTTTGAGGGAGGGTCTCTTTATATGGCCCCAGTTACTGTGGAACTCCCTATGCTAACCAGGCCAGCCTTGAACTTATAGAGATTCTTCTGCCTCTACCTCCAAGCACTGAGATCAAAGGTATGTGCCTCAAGTCTGGCTTAATTGTTATCTTGAACTAGGATCTTACTAAGTTGCCCAGGCTTGTGTTGTTAAGCTTTCTGACTCTACCTTCAGAGTAGTTAGGATCACAGGCTAATCTTCTTCATTCCTATATTGGGTTAGGGCCAAGCTTTCCCAAGACTTGTCTTTATAAAACTCTAATTCAGCATTAGGAGTTGGTGCCATTCCAAACAAAACATAAAAATTTCCTGCTATAAGTACTTGACATAAGATAGTGTTTTAAACTTATCATTGCAGGTCAACAGAAAGTGCTGGTTTCAGTCTTCAGGGGTCTGGCCATTTAAAAACACATATAACATTCAAAAGCAAGGCCCTGGGTCTGTGTAGAACAGAAAGATAGAACTCATGCTCTATACACCTCTCTTTCAACCTTCATAAACAAATATGGGTTGACATCTTAAAAGGATGGACCTGGAAAAGCAAATAAAACACCTGAGTAGCAAACAAAGGTTGATTATACTTTTGAGTATGGAATGAGGTCAGGCACTCTGGAGAAACGGTTTACCCAGAGTTTGTAAACAATAGATCTGATCTTGAATTTCTACTCTCCACATAAAAAAGGAGCCCCATGAAGAAAAAACAAAACAAAACAAAACAAACTTAAAACCATCCAAGTTAGTAATATTTCTGTGGCTCCTGGCAAAAGCAAATCTAAAACTATTTTGGGTAGAGGTTTCTACAAGAGGTTTTTAATCAAGAAGAAAAGAAAAAGGTTAAAATCACCACTGAAATCATTACTGACTGTAGCAGGTAATAACTCAAATGGTTTAAAAAACAAAATGTGTGGAAACAGCAAAAAAGATTAAACAGAGTAAATCATTATCAAAAGAATATCTATTCTTTGTTTTTTTTTTTTTTGAGCAATTTTTACTCCTCTGTAATTCTGAAGGAATTTCTGAATAAGGGTTTAAAAAGAGAAAGATGAACATGCAATAAAAATTTCTTGGTACCGAAGTCATTTTCTTTCTTTCTTTCTTCCTTCCTTCCTCTCTCTCTCTTTAAAATTAAGATCTGTCTTAACAGATATAGCAAGATTTATATAAGAATAATTCAGAATGGGTTATTGGTATATAAAGACAATTGTATGAATTAAGAATCCACATAAATGACCAGACATAGCATACCATTGGCAGCTTATTATAACTGAAAGAGGGAGAATAAGTTAATTATCTAATGCTGAAACAATACAGTGAAAAATATTTAATACCTACTATATTCTCTATGTAAAAAAATTAGATAAAAGGCTTTTAAGTAGGAAAAACAGCAAAGTGATTTTTAGAGGAAAATGTAATTAAGTAAAAATCAGCACAAACAAGACTGATAAAGCATGTGTATATATATATATGCATATATATATAAATACATTATAAACAAAATGGAAAGACAGTCACACAGCACAAAGGGATTAAAAACTCTAGCTGACCAAAAGATCATTTCTTTCTACTTTATAAGAAACCCACAAATAAGACAAATAACCCAGGAGAAATATGAGTAAAAGACAACTAATAGGCAATTTTCAAAGGAAAAAACAAAACAAAAAACACCAAAGGCTAACACACAGGAAGAAATTCAGTATCATTAGTCATGAAAATAACTACATAGAATTTAATGGGCTGACAGAAATGTCTATTAAGTGTTGCCAATAAAAAACAAAATTTGTCTAAACTGTGGGTTGGAAAATTAAATGGGAAGCTAGTGGCTTGGAAGCAGTCTGGCCACACTGGCTTAGAGGAGCTGAAGATGCTCACCCTGTAACTCAGTCAGTGCTACTTCTTCATCCTAAGAGACTCCTTTGTCTCAGATGCACACAACGATAGTGTTTTTGTTCAGAGGAAAAAGACTGGAAAAGTCCCAATGATAGCCGGCTGTAGTTTGTACTAAATTGGAAGACTTTCTCTCACTCAGTCTACAGTTCGCCTGTCACAATTACTGCCATTTTTCTATAAATAACCCTTTACTGGAAGGTATACAGACGTTTGGATTTTTAATTAGCCCTGAACCACAGGTGGTAATGCAATCTGTAGTTCTTAGTAACTAATTACATCAGTATAAACTGCTGACTACAAAGTCCACTAGAATCATCTTTGCCTTCTATCCTAATCATCTGAAAATTTAAGATGAAAACAAACATTAAGAACAAAATAAAAATGGCTACATTTAACTGGGGGAGGAAATCTTTGACTGGTAAACTGACAAGACACTAGAACAAATTACTTGGAATGGTCCCAAGTTATCAATTTAAATACAACATATAACAAACTGTAATCCTACAATTTTTATAATATATGAAGCCCTTCAGGCAGTGGTATGACATACCTTTAATCAGGAGGCAGAGGTGAGCAGAGCAATGAGTTCAGAGCCATCCTGGTCTACAGAGCAAGTTCCAGGACTTCCAGAGTTTGTTACACAGAGAAACTCTGCCTCAAAAGAAAGGAAAAAAACAGCCCCCCTCCCCGAAACAAAATAACTTTCCTACAAAAAAAAAAAAAAGAAAGAGAAAGAAAGCCATACTCTGTTCTGTCAAAGAGAGGTCTAATGTAATTTACTACTTTAAAAAAATGGGGGTAGTTACTGAGGCAACATACCTGGGTCAGCTGCAGTGAAAGGAACACCATCAGATGTGTAAAATGTTGGCTCATTCTAGGATGAATCAAAATGATAAAAGTAGGTACTTATTTTCAAGTCCATTAGAGTAATGTGACTGAGATCAACCACCTTCAGTTAATATTGAACACACATAAGCAACCCCCAACTTCCTAACAGCCCCTCCACGTTACTGGGCATGCATATGGTTTTTAGGTTCCCATTTGGTCATCTCACCCTCTGTAATTCTAGGCCCTGCTGTCTAATGTTTGATTCATCCCTCGCTGAACTGTGATTTAATACTGACTTGCTTTTAGCTTTGTTTTCTTATTATCCTACCATTTTTAAGGAGTTTACAAGATTCCTATGTGGCTGCTTTACATCTGATGATGCCAGAAGCTAAAGGGCACCACTGTGTTTACTACTACATGCACAGAACATCTGAGCTGTAAGAATTTGGTTATAATGCTAACAAGTCACCACTCCCTTCTTGACAATGGATGATCTTGATTTTTTTTTAGTCTTCTTTTCACTAGGTCTCTATTCACATTATCTACTGGCTCCTATGGCAACAAAAATTTTAACTGGCTCTCCATTATGAGAATAGCTTTATATAACTCAAGCAATTTCCAAAACTGAATTCACCATGAGGTGGTATGAACAAAAGGAGTTCCCACAGGCTCTGGTCTACAGCTGGTGTAACTGTTTGGGAAGGATTAGGAGGTGTGGTCTTGCTGGAGAAAGTGTGTCACTGGGGGCAGAATGTGAGGTTTTGAAAAACTCTCATGTCATTCCCAGTGGATTGAGATATGAGCTCTCAGCTGTTTCTACCTGTGTCTTTGCTCCACCATTGTAAGATTCTAACCCTATGTAACAACAGGGTTACATACTTTCTTTTCTAAGTTGCCTTGGCCGTGGTGATTTATCACAGCTAGAAAAGGCAAAGCATTAAGTGAAACTTAAATATAAACATGATATACCATAAAGTAGTTAGGGTCATTTTCAGGGGTAGCTTCTCTGTATGTTGAAGTTGCATGGACTCTGCCCCAGTTACTTGACCGAAGTTCCACAAGCTTCAACAGCATCTGTTTTACATCTCTACAGACAAAAATTAGAAACAAACTAATATGTGTCCATGGCCCAAGTATTTCCACAGTGAGGCTCCATTTGTTCAATTTAACATAGACACCCATGGTTTAAATTCCTAGACATTTTCAATGACATAATTCACTGTATTGTTCTTACTTTAAAAAAAAAAAAAAAAAAAAAAAAAAAAAAAAAAAAAAAAAAAAAAAAAAAAAAAAAAAAAAAAAAAAAAAAAAAAAAAAAAAAAGCTTGAAACAGGGCTTAGTGGTGCCTGCCTTTAATCCCAGCACTTGGGAGGCAGAGGCAGGTGGATTTCTGTAAGTTTGAGGCCAGCCTGGTCAATAATAAGTTAAAAGACAGCCAGAGCTACATAGTGAGACCCTGTCTTCAAAAAACAACAAACAAAACACTGGAAATTAGTTCCACTTAACTCTGACTATATATATGGTCATGAATTACACTAGTATCTTACATTACTTATGGTAGAGTTCAGCACATAAACATTGGGTCCATGTTTAAAATTTAAATCATTTTCTTTCTCAATAGACTCATCATATCTTACCACAAAGAAAATTTTAAGTTTTTTTAAACTTTAAGTGTAGCTGAATAAAACTTAGTAGTAAGAAGCCATAGGCAAAATACTAGATTGACCCATAATCTTAATTACTTTGACGAAGTACACAGATTAAAAAAACCTGGGGAAAAAAATAGAAGCCTGAGATCTACTGGCTTCTTTTCCTACCTGCTGCAGTTTGCATCTAGGACAACGTTTTCAATTCTCTGAATTATTTCTTCCATATCAGTTTTTCCCTTTTCCTTCCAAGTATCTTCTAAAACTGACCCTGTCAACTAAAAGCACAGATGTCAGTAATATCAGGAACAGAGAAGAGATTTTTAAAAAGGTCTTGGTAAAAGCTGGAACTTTTTTAAAAAAAAAGATGAATTAAATAGTTAGATATTTCCAATTGCTCTCTGCCTACTGTCTATATTCAGAGACTTCTACACCAGTAAACTCTGCTTTTGAGTAATTAGAAAATAAAGCTATATGGTCTCACATACATAATTATGTTATAGCCCCTATATAATATTAGATTTTAATGAATATCTCTTTCTAAAATAAATAATTAACAGCCAGACATAGTGGTATATGCATCTGGGAGGATCTCTGTGAGTTTGAGGCAAGCTTGGTCTTCAGAGCTAGTTCCAGGACAGCCAGATCTACATTGTGACACCCTCTCAACACACACACACACACACACACACACACACACACACAATGTGTGTATAAGCTTTAAACAAACAAACAAAAAAATCTCCATGAAAAACATTAAAGGGGCTGGAGAGCTAGCTCATTCCATAAAGGCATTAGTTGTACAAATGTGATGACTTTAGTTCAGGCCCCTAAAAGAATCTGATGTGGTGATATATATCTGTAATCCCAGAATTCTTTCAGTGGGGTAAGAGGTAAAAGCAGGGAAATCACCAAGAAGTTCACCAGCCAGATAGCCTAGAGTATGAAGTCCAGCAGCATAAACGAGATCCTGCCTCAACAAGGTGAAAGGTGAGAACCAACTCCCAAAAGTCATGTGCTCTCTACATACACACATGTCCACACAGTATGTAAAATGTTTTTAAAAATAGAAATTAAGGCTGTAATCAGGCCATTCACAAAAACAAACAAATGGCCAATAAGCATAAAGAAATACTTAAATTGACTCATCTGGTAACTTCAAATTATAATGAGGATTTTTTAATTCACCCATGACAAAAGCAAACCCAAACTGATCCTACTTTTCCCTGGAAGATGTGGAGAAAGGAATATCCATTCATTACTAGGAAGAATATACTGTAGGGAAGCAAACTTGATTATTATTTTCTGTCAATATAAAATGCCTTTGTTCACTGACTCTCTGAATCTGTTCAAAAACTTAATCTTCAAAAGTATCCATTAAGAGATAATGAGAGACTACTAGCAGTGCTAACCTAACCCTAACCCTTTGGCTACTGCCAAAGGAAAATAGTGCAAATATTCATTAAAATAGCAGATGAGCATTATATTTGAATACAACAGGATAATAAGAAGTTACTTGATACAGAGCTAAATCTCTCTGGAATGATTAAGAACTTTCATCTGAAAGCCAAAAAAATTAATAATAATAATAACTAAAATAGACTAGAAGCTTTTTGTAAGGGCACAGAAACATACAAAGAAAAGGAATTTACTAATGGGTTGAGATAAAAGATTTCCAACAACCAGAGTTCAATTCCCAGAATCCACAAAGTAGAAAGAAAACCTCTTAAGTTGATCTTTTAACTTCATGTGTGCACATCACACACAAAATAAATGTAAAAAAAGATTTTTTAAAGGAAAAACTAACCTTCAGCAACTTTACTGCACAAATTAGGTTGTCATCCATAGGATTAGAGAACAGAGCATTCAGAAGTTCCCGAAGACCAACCTGAAGAATATCTGCTCTCGTAACCTGCCCATTTGTTCCTTTGATCTTTAGGAGGAAAAACAGTAAGACAACTAAAGCAACAGTACTCAAATATGATACAGACATATAAATAGCCTATGAAGAAGTTGAAAAATTAAGTTTATCTTTTAAAAAGAATAACAGGAACACATTGTGGTAGCTTCATCAAATTAATGAGAACTGTTCTCTATATAATTAAGACTTCTATCTAATAAAACTGGCAATTACAGGTAAAGTTTAATTATTACTCATCATACATAAAACATCATAGAAATATAAGCCTATTTCAATATTGCTGCTTCACTAAACATGCTATAATTTAAGCTTCTATTTAAAAAATTGGTATTTAAAAGTTTTTGTTTTTTTTTTAACACGTATAGGGTGCTGAGAGCACACCTTTAATCCCAGCACAAGGGAGGGAAAGGCAGGCAGATCTCTGTGAGTTAGAGGCCAGCCTGGTCCACAGAGACAGCCAAAGCTATACAGAGAAACCCTGACTCCAAAACAAAACAAAACAAAACAAAACAAAACAAAACAAAACAAAAAGATTGAAAAAAGAATGCACTAAGACTTAAAAGTCATCCTCTTATGGTTAAAATAATTCAGCACTGAAGCTGGGTGGCTGGTTGTGGTGGCTCAGGTTTATAATCCTAGCACATGGAGACTAGGAGAGGAGGGATGTTACAAGTGTGATGCCAGCCTGGTTAGGATCCCAAGAGCATAAGGGATTTTAGAAGCTTAGTGATGATTTTGTAACATTGTGCTTGTGAGCAAAACAAATGAAATGCTATCAAGTATAATTAGGTATGAAAAGATTTGATCTCTCTAATCCCCTTATTTTGTTTAACTTTGACAGGGTCTAACTATGCAGCATAGGCTAGCCTAAACTCAAGACTTCTCCCAAGTGCTGGGATTGTTATCACGTACAGGGAGAGTTCAATGCACTGATTTTTCCTCCTTTTTATTTTTGATATTGTACATGTATACTGTGAACAAAAATTCCTCCCTGGAAGCATTCATGTGTTTATTAAGCCTTGAGTACTACTAAGAAATGCTCTCACCTCCAGGTTAAGATATAGTTCTCCCAGAAACAGAACAAACGCATGAAATCGTTTTCGAGTCACTTCATCTCCTTTTGCAGCTTCGTCTTTAACTTCATACTCCGTCCGGCACCTAATAAAGATGTATGTTTTAACCACCTCACACAATAAGACGCTCACTGTCAGTCTGGTTACCCACAGCACAATGACTCTCCTGACCTCTCCAAAGAATGCAGCTTTAAAATACTAACAGGAATAAGCAGAATAAAACTATCAGATCAAATTGTGATATTAATAATATAGATTTCACAAGGTTCAGAACACTATAGCACTGAAACAGAAAAAAATTACATCATGCTTTATAGTTATTTTTTGCTAAGGAAACACTACTTTTATCCATTTCTAAAGTTCTAAAGTGTGCTTTATTTTCTGTAAAGAATGTATGTACGTATTCAGTTAAGCTGAAGCCGAAGAGATCCTTAAGTCCGGTTTTTTGGAGACTGAATCTAGGGCCTTGTGTTCAAGGCAACAATGAACTATATCCCTAGCCCCATGCCCCCTTTCTTTCCTGAGTTGTCAAGGTTGGCTCAAACTTACTGTGTCACTTAGCTAAGCCTTCCACCCACCGCCCTTCTGCTCTGCCCTCTCAGGGTCTGAAATTAGATTTTGCACCACCATACCCAACTAAATTCTTTACTCATACACCTCACAGTATATTATCATTATACCTTGGGTAAAAATAAACAGACCCTTACCAGATGCAACCACAAAGTCCAAAGAATTTAATCTGTCCTCTTTCCAATGGAGATGAAGGTATCAAATAACTGTGTTTTTTTTTTTTTTTTTAATGCATTTCTCTCTAACTCAGTCCATTTGCTTCACACAGGTAATGAACAGAAATCCTGGAGTTTATACTCACATTTCCAACGCATCTAAACTAATACTAATTGTCTACCATAGAATCTAGGAGAATTAAATAGGGTTAGCCACTACTACTAAAATAAATTTTTTTTTTTTTTTTAAATGTTTTCATTTTCTTTCTCTTTTTGGAATAAAGAAGTAGAAATGGCTGGGAAAGTAAATTAATAAAATTGATGTTGACAGTTCTCTTTAAAAAAAAAAAAAAGACAAAGGAGGGGGCTGGAAAGATCACTCAGCAGTTAAGAGCTTTGGAGACTGGTTTTCATATAGCCAGCTTATGTTTTCTTTAAACAAAGCCACTCTCTCTTGCCCAAACCTTTACCAGGTGTCGGTCTGAAATGACTACAGACTTACATTTATTGTTCCCAGGTAGCCTGATTCTAAACATTACACATTGTACTAGTGAGAACCATCTTTTGGGTCAAACACAGCAAGACACGTTACCTTCTCAAACATACCCAAACTTTTCCCTACTTTCTTTCTGTTTTAACTTTGTAGTTAAGTTATGATAAAACACTTTAAAAAAAAAGTGTTTTATTTCTAAAGCCATAAGATGTGGGCATAAAGCATGTACCCAAGTAAATTCTTCCCCTATATATGGATAATTATCCAGATGAAAGACCCTAAATCCTCTAAAGCTATTTTCAATTATAGAAAAAAAAAAAAACCTGTTTATTTCACAAAGGTGAAAACAAAGATCATATAACCACCCCCATACCACTGAAACTTCATTTTGTTGTTCTCAAAGTATCTATCTATCTATCTATCTATCCATCCATCCTTGTAAGAGTAGACTTGTGCTGTTTTCCACTCATATCAGTGATAGTATTACAGTACTGTAGCCATTCACACAGTGGAAAGTCAAAGAAAACTCAAAACAATAAGAAATTTAATAGGTAGGCTTTCTGGCATCATACCCTGCTTATAATCCACTTTTTCTGTCCAGACACTACAATTTGTACTTAATAACAGTAAAGATAGTTCTTAAAAATACATGTAACTTTGACATTTTTATTTTTCCAAACTGTATTTATCCAGAGTTATTTGAAATTTTTTTCTTTAAAACTGTACTATTCTTATGTATATAGGTGTTTTGTCTGCAATGTTATATGTACCATGTGCATGCAATGCTCACAGAATCCAAAAAAGGCTGCCAGGGCTAGAGTAAGAGATGGCTGTGAGTGTATGTGGTGCTGGGAGTCAAACCTGGGTCCTCTGGAAGAACAGCCAAGTACTCTTACACCTGAACCTTCTCTCTAGCCCCACTAGACTTCCTCTTACTCATTCCTAGAGATCTCTTTTACTAATGCATAAAAGAGCACATTGGTATGTATAAAACTTCTAATTTTTACTTTATATAAATTTGACTTACCCCAAATGTAATTTATAATTTTCTAATCTAATTTTATAGCCTATGGGTACAATGTCTTTGCTTGTTAAATACTTCCTTATTTGTCTCACTTTAGTCTGATGTGCTTGGTATTTAATTTGGTATAAAACAGGAACCCATCTCTCCTTTTTCTTTTTCTCTGAATGACTACCCACTTGAGCTGCTAGCAAAACTCATCTTTTACATGTGTATTTCAAGTGCCACCTATGTCAATACTTTACATTTTTTAAAATTAAACTAAAATTACATCACTCATTTCACTCCTTCTCCCTTCCCCCCATACATGGTCTTTAGTCTCTTAATTTTTAATTGTTGTTATGTGCACAGGTGTACACATGTGCCTATGTGAATGTGTGTTTGGGGTGTGTATGTGTATTCTGCTCAGTTTATAAAATGTTACTTGCATGTAAATGATTTCAGGGTTGACCATTTGGTATTGGATAACCAATGACCTCTTCCCTGGGTGTGCTGGATAGTTCTATTTCAACTTGACACAAGCTAGAATTATCTTAATGGAAGGAGCCTCAACTGAGCTAATGCCTCCATAAGATCTTGCTGTTGGGCACTTTCTGAACTAGTGATTGATGTGGGCCCCTTTGTGCCATCCCTGGGCTGGTGGTCCTGGGTTCTATAAGAATACAGGCTAAGCAAGCTATGGGGAGCAAGTCAGTAAACAGCATTTACTCTATGGTCTCTGCATCAGCTCTTGCCTTTAGGTTCTTGCTCTCATTGCTTTTGATGATGACCTATTATATGGAACTGTGAGTGAAACAAAGCCTTTCCTCCCAAGTTGCTTCGGTCATGGCGTTTCATCACAGCAACAGAAACCCTAAACACTAAAGATTACATTTCCCCACTCTCAGGACCCTGTGAAGTCTCCTCTTCCATGTTAGCTGGTTTATGTCTTTAGAATTCTTACTTAGAAATATCTTGTAACCATTAATGTTTTGGTGTGTATATGTGTGTCTGCAAATATGCACACATGCAGTGCATGTGGAAGTTGAACTCAAGTTTGCACTCTAGTTTCAAACTACATCTCCAGCCCTCCATTAGAAGTATGTTTAAAAAAAACAGTGAACAAGTGATAAACTTATTAAACTTTAAAATAATCTTATTGCTAAAGACCATTCAAATGATGAGAATTTTTAAAAATTAGTTTTAATTTTTTTGAGAGAGGATTTGACTCTGTAGCCTGAGCTGGAGTGGAATTTAGTATGCATCCTAGGCTAGCCTTAAGCTTGAAGCAATCCTGTCTCAGGTATGAGCTACCAAACTCACTTGAAGAAAATTAAAAATTTTCCTTAATAGTTCATGAATCAATGTCAACTATTAGATACATAATAAATACTAACTTTGTGTAATCTAAACACTAGTGTTACACTGTAAAAAATGTACAGCAAAGAAGATTCCACAAGAACAGAGAACTATCTAGCCTGTATAGCAATTAGAAGGACAAGAACAAGTGGTAGACTTAACATAATGAAGAGCCTGGAGTTAAATAGAGCTCAAGTTTAAGAATGCAGAATGATGCAGGCAGGCGAGAGTTCAAATCAATCAAGAAAAATGAATTACTCATTTTTATCTAACTTCAATTCTCAAACCAAAACTACCAAAGTACTTAAAGACACACCAGTAATTGCTTTGATGATTCTGGGAAAGGCATTCCTAAATTCAAAACCAAAGGCAAACGCTATTATAGGAAAAAACTGACATATTTGACTGTAAGTTTAAATATTTTGGAAATCAGACTGGTCTGCCTATATTCCCCTGCAACTCTCTATATCAGGTCTTTAGAAAACATCAACGGTCAAATTCTATTATCTGTAATTTCATATTCACACTGACCTTTGAAGTAGCAATTGGCGGAAGTTGCCACTCTGTGGGCTAATTGTCAGATGATGGGACAGGTAATTACACAGGCGAGCTCCCATGTAAGAGAAATTTGGGATAGACGTGGCCTTTTAAAAAGAAAAGTTTTGTATAACACAAATACATTATTATCAATGCAAATACTTAGCATATTTTATGGAGGAAAATCATTTTGGCTACCAAAATAAACTATATAGTGTATTTCAAAAGGTTTTTGTTAGGCATAAGGAAATGAATCCTCCCACCTATCCTTATATTAAGAACCACAGTACAAAAAAGATGTTTAAGGCAACTTCTCCAATTCCTCATTTACTGGAGGTTACCAGAAACAATTAGAAAATGTCTCTTGATGTTAACCCATTTTTGCATAAAATACAGACGTATGTGTACATAGCTACTTGGTAACAGTTATGAATGACAAGAATGGCTACCAAACTATTGATCAATGTTGCTTTCTCAGGGTCAGACAGCACACACTTTGGGATCTAGCAGTCCACAACAAGACATCCAAGTATTCTGCTTTGTGACTTTGACCACTACTAAAACCTCTCTAGCTTCCGTTTGACACACAAAAAGGTGATTAATAGTAGCTGGCATGAGCATTCCAAAACACTTGAAATAAAAAAAGAAATCAAAACAACTACCTAAGAGTAGAAAATGAAAAAGTAAAAATACAGTGAGAAAATACTACATCTTAAAGATCACGTAACGTAGTAGAAGCAGCACATAAAAAAATCTGACTTCAACTGCAATGTTTAGAGAACAGCAGAGCACAGTTTACCTACCACCTCATGACAGACAGGAAAACACACACGGGGGTGCCTGAGTAACATCACAGAGATAAGCAAACAACCAAAGATTCTAGCTCTTCTGGATCAATTACTAGAAAAGAATGAGTTAATTTCTCTGCTCAGGTGTCGAAAGTGGACAGAGGAGTAACACTTTCAACCACTGAGCTAAAATAGCCATTTGTAGAATCTTAGCATTATCAGAAACAGCAAATGCTTTAATTATACTTTTTTATTTCAAGGATTTTTTTTCTCCTCACATTTGATTCATTTCAAAAAGAAAAAAACACTTGATTTCTCCTTATACCATATGTACTTAACAAAACAAATCTAAACTTCTGCTTTCCCCCATTTTTGGCTGAAGGATTTTAGCCTCTATAGCTGTGATTTTTCAGTTTAAACACAGTTTTCTACTTGTTTCCCTACACTGGAGAATGAGATTTTAGTTACCGCTTGCTTTAAGCAACCCCACTTTTATTACCCATTCTCTCCAATATTTTTTTTTTTCTTTTTAGAGACAGGCTATATTCTTCTTTCATTGAACTTTCCATGAGAATGCCCCAGAGCTGAGGTAGAGAATGACAGGTTCTAGTGGGAACGCAACTCAAGGTCCACTGGGAATGCAAAACTTATCTCAAGTGTAAACCTCGGAGATCCAATCAAGAAGACTCGTTCCTTTCTATGCTATTTGCTTTTTTCTCTAGTTTTATGTGGCAGAATTAAGTTATATACTTGATGATTAAGGCAGCCTTACTAATCTTGATATCTAAGGATGACATATCTCTTAGAAGCTGCAGTAATGCCTATGAGTTCTATCTTTGTAATGTATGTTCTTCTGTACATGTTAATGACTCTTTGGGTATGGTTAAAGGTAGAGGGTTAAAATTATACTGAAAAGAATTTTTTTTTTTAAGAAAATCAAGTTTTAGGGTGAGAAAAAACAGCATTTTCTAATATAGTTTGCACCCTTATAATGGTATTAAAGTGTCACTGCCCAATATGTGACAATGAAAGCTGAATGTTTTATGATAGAAATATCAGCTGATAGAGGACTTAAGATACAAATCTTTAAAACCTAAGAGTGGGTGGGCATGGTCAAATCCTATAGCCTGGAGGGTTGAGGCTGAATTACCATTAGTTCAAAGCCCGTCTGGCCTAGATAGTCAGTTCAGGCCAGCCTAAAATACAGAGTGAGAACTTCTCAAAAGTATATGAACAAATAAATGAAGACAAGAAAGTTAAGAATGGACACTTCTGTAGCCTGGCTTATTTGTGTCTGTCTTATCTCAGTGCTGGGGAATAAACTCAGGCCCCTGCACTTGCTTGGCCAATACTCTGCCACTGAACTCAATTCTTAACACCACTTTGGCTTTTTAAAAAGAACTCATTTGAAAAGAAATTTCTGTCACAAATTTCTCATGTTCCTCAATAATCCTACAAACTTAAGTATGGAGAAAGAAAAACCTGCAACTGTTTTGTGTATGTTAGTTTCAGATGCAACAAAATGGGGACATATGGAGGGTAGGTGTGACTCTTGTGTAGATTTCCTTGTCAAAGCCTAACGCCACTTTTGTATTAGTGCTTATGTGAACAGAGCCCTGGCTAAGGCATACCTGCTTCTACAGAGCTGTGGCTATGCAGGTCAACTGACAAGTGTAGGTTGGCTCTAGCCTCAGATCTCTAACTACAGCAATTTTATCCAAGACATACTTCAAAAGCTCTTATTAACCACAAAGCATTAACAAGTATGAATGAACTGACAGGAACCTGGCCTCCTTCAAAGAATATTACTATCTATGGGCTCCAGGGAAACTACCAAGTCGCCTCCTGATGAGTCTACCTACCTGTTGGTATATGAGTTCCACAAGTTCTTGCAAAGCATCATCTGTTGTAACCCATCCATTCAGAGTTTCTGCAAACTGTTCAATTTCTGTTTCAAAACTGCCAGGCTGCTCTGTAAGATGATTCAGAAAGTCCTGAACATATTCTGATAGAGGATAATCCTCACAACCATCCTCATAGGATTCCTACAGTTCAAAAATCAAAAAAAAGAAAGAAGAAAGACAAATAGACAAATGAAAACAGAATAAAACAATTTAATTTATATAACTAGCAGACTGCAGTGGCTTTAAGTTGGGGTATTTCTAACAATGATTTTTATTTAGGGATCTCACTCAACTTTTATTATGGCAGAGAAATAAAGTTAAAAGTAATTTCACTATAAAAAACAATATAAAAAGTAGGAATCTAGTTACACATAAAATAAGACCTAGTTACAAATTTTACTAAAATTGCCAACCTGGGAACATTCACTATACTATACTATTCTGTATGTCCTTGTAATGTTTGACAATATCTATATGGAAAAGAAAGAAAAAAAAAACCAAGTATGCATTATCATATTTAATTGCTTAAATATAAAATTATATCATAATAAAATGGCAGGAGATTTTCTGGCTGCTTTATTAGGCTTCTAACCAATCTGGATAGTAGCAATAGTTTTAAGATACTACTTTTCCACTGAAAATATTCAATTTTTGGTAGTTGGTAGCCTTATAATTAATAGGAGTCTTGACAGAATTATGCAAAAGGCATCAGGCCAGAATAACATCCTTCTTGCTCTCATCACATGGAATACTATTCAAACCGTGCTAAAGTTTATCTCTTATGTTCAAATACATATAATGCTTAATAAGATTTATCTTTCTCCAAATAAACTCGAATTAGAAATCATATGAAAAAATAATGAGCAAAATAGAGAAGCAGCTTTAAAGACTTTAAGTTCTAGAATCAGTGAGTAAAAAAAGAAATATCACACAAGGGCAATTTTTCCTGAGATGAAGATATTTTCTGATAGACTGTGTTTGCCATCCTTTCAAGGCACATACCAGTAACTCCAGAACTGGACACTGAGGTAGATGGATCAATAGTTCAAAATAAACTGCATGCTGAGTGCCTACTAAGAGCCAAATTGTATAGGTACTGAAAGTACTTCCGTGACACAGTAACTGCCACAAACTGAGCAGACAAAGATCTCTTCTCATAATCCAATGATGCAAGGTACATTCAGATGTTGACATAACTATGGGAAGCAAGGCCAGACAGAGTCTTGAGAATTAATAACTAGGAGTGGGTGGACAAACGCTTAGTGGTTAAGAGCACTTGTTGCTCTTCTAGAGGATGTGGGTTTAGTGGCTCACAACCACCTGTTCTAGGGGATCCAGTGCCTTCTTCTGACCTGTGCAAGCACCAAGAATGAACGTGGTCTACACACATTACTTGAGACAAAACACCAATATACATACAATAAATCTAAAAAAAAATATTTTACAGTAGGAGTTAACATCTGAACTGATAGAAAATACAAAGTAAACAGTCATTCCCTCTGAATCCCTCAAAAATCTGTGGGAAGATATCCTATGCCATAGGCAGAAGCAGCATGTTGGTTCCCAGGAGAGTGACTTGACTTACTATCTGTGAGGAAGACAGTCAATAGCTACTACCAGAAAACTGAAGATGGTGGCTGTGAAGAGTCAATTAGAGAGAGATCATGCATGATTCTTGGAGCACACTTAAAGGCTAACTCTAAATGCAATGGTAGGGGAAAGGAGAGTTTATACAAGGAAAGACTTCGTACAACTTTAAAAATTTGAGTATGGTCACAAAGCTAATTAAAAATTTTACTTTTATATCATATACTATCCTCAAGTAACTAAGTCACAAAACAAAATTTGACATTATATATATTTATGGCCAAGAAACCTATTTAACAATCTATAAGCAAGACACTGAATTTATTTCTGTACATTTTTATAATTGGCTTTCATATAACCACTTAAAAAATAAGACAGAATTTTTATATCTAATATATGATAGGCTATATGTACGTACATCCTTCCAGAAATAACCCCAAGATAGTCAATCTTCCAACAAAACAGAGCATATATAACTCCCCCTTTTTTTTTTTTTTAAAGGAAAAGGACTTATTTGTACACACCTAACATTTCTGCATAAATAATTGATAACACATTTAGAATAAAAAAAGTTATTACAAACACATTGCTATTTTATTAAAAAAGTTGTGGAAATAGTTAAGCACCAAAAACATACATATTATTAATATATTTAACTACCTATCTGCATGAATTTCAGAATTTAAAGGGTTTTGGTTTGTATACATAGTTTTATAGACTTAAAGAATCCTAACTTACAAATATAATAAAAAGGAAAAGTCTGAAGACATCAAATAAAGCCACTAATTTTCTATCAAGTGTCATTCACTGTGACAAAAACAGTTTAGAATGTCTAATGTCAGCTTGATAAAGTCAATATAACCCTCAAAATAGAATTCAAGGTTTTGCTTTTGTTTCCACAGGAGATGAAAAACTATGCGTACCAACAAAATTAGTAAAGATTTTATTTAAAAAGGAGACACCTCTTCAAGAGGAGAAATAATGGCTTATCTACTGAAATGACAATCCTAATAAGTGGTAAGGGGGTTGGGGTAGGGCTTTTTGTCTTTACAGAAATGTAGAAATAATCATCTTCAAGAAATTAAAAAGACACTGGACACCTAGATGTCTAAAGCTGAAAGGAAATCAATCCTGAAAGGTTTACAACTAAAGAAATATCAGACCTAATGGTACCAATATACTCTATTGAGTAAATTCTCACTGCTTAACATCTATATCTCTTTACCTCTTAGAAAATTGTGGTCCCGATTCAATTACAAATCAAGATGGCTTTGAAGTTGGAGTAAGTGGCTTTCTCCTTCTCTAAACCAAATGGACCTTCTTCTAAGCAAAGAGGAAGCAGAGAGAGGTAGAAATAGGGGAGAGGGGACAAAGGAGAGAGGGAAGAGCTAATATGCATCTGATTCTTGAACTACCTTCAGCTACATCTGAATGCTGCTCCTCGATGGTCATACATGGTGAATCCCATACCTATGATGGCCAATAGGCCACGCCTTTAGGTCAAGGTAATACACTTGCTTTCCACTACAGGTTAAGTAAAAGCACAGCTGATCTAAGAAGCTGGAAAAAGGCTCAGTGGTTAAGAGCTCTAGTTACTCCTCTGGAGGACCCAGGTTCAATTCCCAACATCCATGTGGCAGCTCCCAACTGCCTATAACTCCAATTCCAGGAGTCTGACACCAGCACACAGACATATACATAGGGAAAACACCAATGCCCATTAATTAATTAAAAAAAAAAAAAAAAAAAAAAAAAGAGTTGCTCCAAATACAGAACAGAGGACCCACCACCATTTTAACAGTATTCTGAACAGAGAGGCAGCACACCATGCTTGAAATCAAAATCTCCATCACTTCTCTAGCATCATTTTCCCCTCAAATAATTCATCTGTCTTTAATGTGGTGACAACTAACTTCCAAGCTGAAGAATATTTTTTTCAAGCTTTACTTTTTAGAATTTTATAGCAAGAGACTATGAGGGACCACTAGTTTACAAATACACTTTTTATGAAGGTATTTACTATGTACTGTTAGGAGAACCTAATTAATTCCAGTCGGTGTGGAAAGGAACCTGACCAGACACTGAATTGTGGAAGGATTAAGACTCCTTAAGGTTAGCTGGACTAAACCATGAAAAAAGGATGGAGAAGTGAGTTTACACAGTAAGTTTCTGCCATAATCTTGTTAGAAAACAAAACAAAACTAGAAAAGACAATTGTTTTATACTTGAGTTTAAATGTGAGATCCTCACAAGTAGTAAAAGAAATGGATATACAAAGCCTGTTTTAAAAAAATGAGATTTGTGGGTTATTTCTACATAGGAGCATGATTCAAATATCAGAGCCTGGGAACAGGCAGGATTCACACAAGAGGTAATAAAATTGAAAACAGAGCCCTAGGGACTGTGACTTGAAGGAAAGAAGGACAATAGAGAAACACCAACTCAGAAATCAAAGTTGAGAACTAAGAAGGAAACCTGGTGCTCAGTGTCAAATTCATAGGTTAACATCTGAGAATGATGGTTGTACAGTCTTGCAAGTAAAGGAGATTATATACAAAGATAACAAAATTAGTAATATTAAATATGTAGTTCTAATATAATTATAAGAGACATCTTTAAAGACCACAAAAGGTACCTTTGACATCTACCACAAGGCATAGCACACTGAAACTTTTAAACTGAACAGATTTTTATACTGTGTTCAGGGCCTAAGAGGAAGGCATTTTAAGACTACATATTTAAAAATCAGAGATCATTTATAGTCATAAAAATAGTATCAACATATCTAAGGAGATAAACTACAGAGATTTGTATTCAGTGAGCATTAAGTAGTACTAAGAATCTTTTTTTTACTACTGAAAACAAGAGAAAAAGAGCAGTAGTAATTTGAAGATGCTTTTAGGAAAAAAGCTTTTCTGGTGGTGACATACAAACATTTTTAACCTCCTAATAAATGCTTTATGAGATCCTAGATGGAACTTTTTACTAGTAAGTAAACTATGATTAAATGTACCAGCCGTATTAATTTTGAGAAGCAAGTAGGAACAGTAACTTGCTAAGACAGGCTGAAGAGGAAATTCTAGCAGCAGGACTAGAGGAAGGAAGACGACAAAGAGCACAGGGTTTTGAGGGAACTAAAAGGCACATCCACAAACTACTACAGAGCTTGCTTTCTGTGTGTGTGCACAGGTCTGTGGGTGAACCTGTGCCTTCACCCACAGAGAACAACTTTTGGGAATTGGTTCTCGCAATCATTTGGGCAGCAAGTGCTTTCACCTTGCTGGGTCATCTCACTGACCTAGTTATGTGTAGAAGAGGAGACTCAATGGATTTCTGGAAACAGGAGGAAGACTACTCAAAAAGAATCTCTATAAAGATACTTTTCTCCTCTTTGTACTACATGACCAGTGCTTGACCCATCACTAAGTACTGAACTTTGTGGAGTGAGTAAATCTAGCTAACTTTGGATTACAGCTCTTATCAGGAAAAGTTTCCTTCACAGATGCTTATTCGAAGAGCTGGGACAGATGAGTATTCTCTTGTTCTGTACTAAATAGATTGAAATCATTTAACCTGGACTATGAGTGAACATTAGTATAAGGGAGTAAGGTTGAGAAAATACTAGGGCAAAAGAGCAAGCCCAAGTGTCCACAAAATCCAGAAGAATCAGTACAAAGGAAGCCAGCCAAGGAAGAAACAGTTAATTATGCTGCCCTTATGTTTCAACCAATTTTTGCTTTTAGAATTCCAGCTTTTTATGGCTACTTCATATTATTTGAGCAGACACCAGCAGAAATAAACGTCTCAACATTCTATTTAAATGTTGGCAACTAACTAAAACAATCCTTCAACTAAAAGGTCAAATATCAAGGGCCAAAGAAGCTTCTAGTTCATCAGCTGCTTTGGTACACTGAACAGGGAAGTTGATGTACTGATAGATACCAAAGACTTTCTACAAGAAAAGACTGAAGAAAAGTAAGTGGTAGTGGAGTAGAGAAGATGGCTTGGTGTTAAGAGCATGTACCATGGGGTTGGAGGGATGGCTCAGTGGTTAAGAGTACTGACTACTTTTCCAGAGGACCCAGGTTCAACTCCCAACATCCACAAGATGGGTCATAGCTGTCTGTAACTCCAGTTCCCAAGCATCCAACAACTTCACACAGACATACATGCAGGCCAAACACCAATGCACAAAATTAAAACAAATATTTCTTCGGAAAAAGAAAGCAAGAAAAACAAGCACTCCTGCAGAAGACCTTGTTGCTTTCCTAGTATACACACAGGCCACTCAAAACCATGTTGTGAATCCAGCTCCACAGAGATCTGGCCTCTCTGGCCTACTCAAACACACTCACCCCCCCCCCACAAATACATGTACTCTTAAAGGGTCACTTAAACTGTATTCAGGACTCTGAAAATAAATAAATAAATAAATAAGCCTGCATTTCTCCCATCATAAAATAGACAAATGGCTAACTGGTTTTGGCTGTTAAAAAGTACATTTTTTTTTTTTTAAACTTCAATTTTTTCTTTCAAGATTTATTTTATGGATATTGGTTTTTTTTGCCTGCATGTATAACTATGTGAGGGCACCATACTCTCCGGAACTGGAGTTACAGACAATTGTGAGCTTCGAGTGCCAGGGGAGGCGCAGCCAGGGCTCTTAATCTCTAAGCTATCTCTCCCCAACCCTAAAGTAAACATTTTAAGAGTTGAATTACTCAAACTACTCACAGCTCTTAATGGTTTCTTCCCTCTCTGAGTCAAATATAACTTTTTGGTAAGCTCTTAAACCAAAAACAGATTACAAAAGGTCATTAATTCTAAAGAAAACAGAAAGTGAAACTGTAACTAGCTACAGCACACCTACTTCTCAGGACTGCTAAACAGAAATACCTCGTGCTGACTAGAAGGACAGAAAGTAGCAATCAAACACTGAAGAATGTACAGTGGAATGATCTCCTTGGAGAAGATAGCTGTTTCTACTATGGTTGGCTACTGAAATTGTACTTTTACACCAAGGAGGTATAAAGGCATATATCAATCAGAACATGGACCAAGACAAAGATCTTATTCACAACAGCCCCAAGTAGAAGCTACCCATTGATCAATGGACAAATGGAACCTTGACATAGTCAAGTGACAGGAATAAATTACCTCAAATTATATGTTACAAATGAATTTAGAGTTAAAGCAGCAATCTAGTCTATAGACCTTCATTTATGTAAGTTTTGAAAAATGACTTTGTAACATGCCAGCACAGAACAGGCTGTGAGGCAGGCACATTTCAAGTTCAAGGACAATTAGAAAGGAATACATATCAAAACTATCTAAAACTAAACAAAACCAAAACAAAGCTCTAGTAGCTACACCTGGGCATGAGGGACACTTCTAAGGGGATACATGGGGCTTAGAGAACGATGGCACTTTTTCCTTTTGGCTGAGTGTTAACTTTGAGCTGAGTTCATGCTGTGTTACCATTCAATAGACTGAGAATGAGGCCTCATGCTAAGATATATCAGTCATCTTTTCGATTCACCATTATTCCCTCCCCTTTTCTAAAGTTAATCTCTATTCATTGACTCATCTGGATTTCCCAGGCACAGCAAATTTCTTCCTATATATTCCAACCATGTTTTGTGCTTCCTATTAAGAAAACTAGGACTAATAAAAATTTGCTACATTATTGACAAAGATAAAAAGTGTGAAAAGTTTCTTATACCCATATCTATTTATGTGAACACTTCACCAAAACTGCTTACACAGAAGCATGGTAAAGTATGCTGTAATTCCAGACATGGGAGGCTGAGGCACAGGGCTGACTTGTTGGCCTCAAAAATCAAAACACAACAAAAAATTATAGACAAAAAAAAAACTAATCAACCAAGAACTTTCACAATATTTCTGTATACAACATGTAACTAGCACCAGAAATATTATTTTAATGTAATCGATGAACTCTCTCTAGAAATAAAGAGCCCAGATGTGCATCTCTTAACATTTATTAAACTACCTATTTACAGCAAAATACTACTTCAAGGCCACCAAAGAATATTCTGCAATTTGGTTAAAATCAAATTAAAGGAAGATTTCCTGACCACTCACTGGACAGGTTGTTCGGTGGTAGATTTTGGTTTTACAAATTCAAGATGTCCTTGACATTAGGCTTTTTTATACCAGGTTTGTTATTTTACATATACTTCCTAAGTACTAGGAACACAACAGTGAAACAAACAGACAAGAATTTCTAGTCTCACAAGCTCACATTCAAAACCTTAAATATAACTACAAATTATTTTCAGGAATAATGGCTTCAATGAATAGGATAGTTTTGTGTGCAGTACAGAAAGCAGCCAGCATACTCTACTGAAAGACTAACCACATTATTTCAATAGTATTAACACAGGGTTGTAGGAGAAAAAAAAATGTACTCACTGTATAATTAGAATAACCTGATGGGTAAAATTCGGGGGCGTTCGCAGACAGCTTAGACATTAGCACAGGAGCCACAACCACCTGGGGCTTAGCCATTGCTGACTCGGAGTTCTGCTGTGGGATTTTATCCTGTGAACTAGGTAGAGCTCTCTGGGGCCTCGTTTGTTCTGAGAAAGAAAAAAAAAAAAAAGCAGTGCTAGATGTATTCATTCCTTTGTGTATAACAACTTACTACACACTGAGAAGCCGTCTGAGAACTTCCGGATTTGGGGAGTTAAATACAAAATGTAAGATGGATATGAATCGTACAAAGAGCTTGCAAAAGGGAACAATAGCCTGGCTTTGGCTCACCCGTACACATACCTGCCTTCAAAAGGAACGTTCGAGAGCTTTTCCCACCCCTTCCCTCTCTCTTAAGGAGTTTGGTTAGGAAGTGGATGTTCACCCGGGGCCCGGGTTCATCCAGGAGAGGTAGGCGATTCTGACTTCCTCCTGGGACGCCAGACCTCGCACCGGGCCCCGGCCCCTCCCCCAGCCAGAGAGCACAAAGGATTCCAGCCACCACCTCCTTCCAAACCCAGTTCCTACTCGGTGCCGAGCGGGCCCCTCGGGGAATGCTTTCGGGGAACCCGGGGGCGGATTCGGCGCGCCGGGGTTCGGCGTGCGCGAAGGGCCTCGGGGGGAAAGCTGGCCCAGGAGCACTGGGGCCCCTCGAGCTGCTCCGTACCTGGGAGAGCCCCAGGCCGGGGAGGCCGCGCGGAACCGGCGGGGGCCTCGCTCTGGGCCCCTGGCGGCGGGGCGGTCCTGGGCTGGCGCAGCGGCGGCGGCTGCAGGAAGCCCGGGGCTTTGGGCTGCGGCGGCGGCGGTGGCTGATGCCTCGACCGCTCCGCAGGCCCCGCTCCGTTCGGGAACCCGCCGCCCTCAGGCCCGCCCCCTCCGCGGCCCAGGCCCCGGCTCCGGTCCCGACCAGCACCTGGAGCCCGATCGAAACTGTCCGACATGCTCCTTGCTCTCCAACGGGGACCGCCGCCGCCGCCGCTTGCTCCGGAGAGGACGCGCGGGAGGCGCCGCGGGCCGCCTGTCACCGCTGCGCCTCACTCAGGCCTCATGGAGGAGGAGGCCGGCCGGCGGGCCCTGCTCGGTCCTCGGCGCTCCAGGCCCCCGCCACCAAACCGCAACACGACGCCCGCCCTCCCCGGCTCCCTAGGGCTGGCGGACGCTCTCGCTTAAGCCCCCGCTTCCCCCGCCCACCCGCGACGCAGTGGGGCCGAGGCGGGTCACAGCGGCCCCCCGCGGCCCGGAGGCCCCGGGTACCGCTGCCCTCCCGGCCGCCGCTCGCGTTCTCCGATGACGGGAGGCCGCGACTCCCCACCCCGCCGCTTGGACAAACCGGGGTCCGGGCCAGCAGGCGGCTCCCTCCGCAGACGGCCGCGTTCGGGGAGAAGTGGGGGACGCTCACCCGGCGACTCCGGGCTCCCCGCTGGTTCTCAGGAGAAAAAGTGCGAGACTGACGGTTGGTGCCAGCAAATTAATCCGGGGGGAGGGGGCGTGGGCGCAGCGCCAGGGTTCGCCGACGCGCACCTGGGGGGCGCGCAGGTGTGTTCAGAGATAGTGCTCCGGCCGAACCCCGGAGCCTGGCGGCCAAGGGGGCCTCCCCGGGCACAGCCCTGCTGCAGTCTGCTCCCGTCAGCTGCCGGGGAGGGGAGTGCAAACAGAATCCAAACCCAACCCGCCTTCCAGTTCCCACCGAGTGTCATCACACTAGGTCACGTCTGCCAGGCTTCCGCCTCTTCCCTTTTCTCTTCTCCAGAAACTTGTTAGAAAATGCACTGCCTTTAGAAACTGCACTTCACCTTCGACCCTCTTGCATCTTCTACCACCGTCGTCCAATTAGAAAGACGTTAGCGAAAATTGCAAGCCACTTGCGTGATTGTAAATGTGATAGAAGCTCCATTAAACGAAACAGGCATAATTAATTTTAATATACTTAATCTTATATACTTAGGTGGTATCATTATAACACGCGATTAGTGTTAAATGTGAATGGTGTATTTTCTCTCTCTTTGAATATTAGTTGAAGTTTAATGTGTATTTTACTCTTAAGATACTTCTCATTTGGGATCAGGCACATTTAGAACACTCAAGCTGCTTGGACTTGCTGGCTCCTGCATTGTAGAGAACAATTCTAGTAAGTATGTGTAAATTGTCGCTTTGACAGGGCTGATGGTGCTAATGCCAAGGGAAAGGTGAATGTAAATAACGATTGAGCCATCTCCAGAATTCTGAGTTTCGCCCTGTGATTTAAGGAGGGCTTAATGTTTTCCCAATTTTCATCTACAGGATCATTTCAAATAGGGCCAAACTTCCTTGTTAACCTTTTAAAAATTATTATTAACATGCTTTTACATAACTCAACAAGAAAATGTGGTTTTATTGAGCACAACCATGAATAAATAATTTGTGTTCTTGATTAATTTTACCCAAGATTTCAGTTTAAAGGTTGGGTGGAGACAATGTTCTTAACATTTGAAAACATGTTTATAACTATAGGTAGTGGTCACATCACAATCACTTACTTTTTTTTCTTTAGCATTTTTTAGATTAAATTCTCCTGCAGTTCAGGCTGGCTTTAACGTAGCTGTGGTTGACTTTCAACACTGGATCCACCTCCCAAGTGCTGTAATTACAAGCTCACTAGTTACTTCTTGCTTACCTCCCCTTAGTATGTAGAGAAGACCCAAAACTGTTCAAAATCCAAAAGTGAGGGCTGGAGAGATGGCTCAGCGGTTAAGAGCACCCTCTGCTCTTCCAGAGGACCCGGGTTCGATTCCCAGCACCCACATGGCAGCTAACAACTGTCTGTAGTTCCAGTTCCAGGCAAATAAATAAAGTTCTTTTAAAAAAAAAAAAAAAAAAAAAAAAAAAAAAAAAAAAAAAAAAAAAAAAAATCCAAAAGTGAGATTTGGCCCACATCTGTGCCAGGCTTTGGATTACTGGTCCTTTGTTTCTCTTTGACATTTTTTTTTGATGAGTACTAAAATTGAACACAGGGTCTTGTGGATCCTAAGCTTGTCCTTCACTAATGAACCACACTGCCAGCTCCTGTTAAAGCTCTCAGATATTTACATTTTGATTCATAACAGTTGCAAACTTACAGTTATGAAGTAGTGAAGAAATAATTTTATGACTAAGGGTTCACCACAACACAAGGAACTGTATTTTTGTTGTTGGTTTTTCAAGACAGAGTTTCTGTGTGTAGCTGTGGAGCCCTGGAACTCACTCTATAGACCAGACTGGCCTCGAACTCAAGATCTTTCTTGAGTGCTGGGATTAAAGGCATATGCTACCACCTCCCATCATGAGGAACTGCAGTTAAGGTGGAAACAGTAGGACGGTTGAGAACCACTGTTCTGGGTTTTAGCTCAGTACTTGGTCCACATAATCTTAAAGCTGTATTGGTATTAATTACAACAGATTTGCCTTTCCTTGAGTCACCATTAGTTATAGCGACAGTAATGAAGATTGGTTTTCAAAACTGACTTCAAGTTCATCAGTGGTCTACGTGGGAATAGAGAGAGCACCTTTGAAGTCCAGCTAATGAGAAACACATTTCATAAACAGGAAGGAGGAAATATTTGCAAGGCACATATCTAACAAAATACATGTATCTAAAAAAATATGAAGAACTATCAAAACCCAACTACAAAACAAAACAAATCACAACAATTCAGGTAGAGGGTATACATACTACATTTATAGAACAAGAAAAAATAGCTACATGAATAGATAATTCATAGAAGAGAATATACAGAGAACAGTTAAGTTCATGAAAAATATTTAACATCATTAGCCACTAGTTACTAAAAATTAAAACTGAAGACATTTCATTACCTATTTACCAAAAAGCAAAACCCCTAAGCAACCCACCCAATAGCTTCCACTCATACTTCAGAGGAAGACTTTGGAAATCAGGCAGTGTGTGCAAGGTCAGTATTCCTGCAAGTAGAACTTAAGAGGATGATTTTAGAAGTTGTGAATGTGAAGCCAATGTAATAGAGACACCAGGAAGTTAGAGATGTCAGAAATGTTGAATGTCTAAGAAAAGCAGCAGACAAGCATAGCCAGCTACTCCCCATCCCTCCACAAAAAATAATGCAGGGTTGGAGAGATGGCTTTGCGGTTAAGGATGCTTGCACTGGAATGGGAGGATTGGAATTCAGATCCGAGCACCCATGTAGTAAGCCAGGTTCCAAGCATGCTTGTAACTTCAGCACTGATGGGTATGAAGACTGGAGGGTCGCTGGGGTTTGCTAGCTGCTGACTTGAACAAAAATCATAAACTCTAAATTCAGGGATAGATTGTGCTTTAAAAGAATAAAGTGGAGAATTATGAGATACTCAGTGCCTTTCTCTGGCTTTTGCATGTACACGCATGCACATATCACACACAATAGAATACTTTTGTATACATCTTATCTCCCATACAAAAACAAAAGACCATCTGGGCTGCAAATGGAAAAGCTTTAAGGGCAAGACTGCCCAAGCACTTTAGAGCTCAGATTATGCCACCCATGAAACTATGAGACCTGATATCTACTGTTAGGGGTTTTGCATTTGTTTGCCATGGTCCCATTTTCTATTCTCCAGTGTTATTCTTTTTTGAATGGGAGTATTTACTCTGTTCCATTTTATACTAGATTAATGCATTCTGTATTTTACAAGGAGATTCAGCTAAAAATTTGTTTTGAGTCTCAAACGAGACTTTAAGTTTGGGTTTTTAAACAATGTACTCACTGATGAGACTTTGGAGACTCTTGGGAATGAATTTAAAGCATTTTGTATTGATATGGAAATAAGCTTCTTGGCTGGGAACAGGAATGCAAGCTGATGATTTTAATATATAATACTCCCCCCCCACACACACACACATACACACACTATGATGAGTGAGGCCTTGGTCCCCAGCTGGAGAGAACTATTTTGGGAGATAGTGGAATTCTTAGAAGACAGAGGCTTAGCCAGAGGAATTAGGTCATTCAGGGAGAAGCTTCTAGGGCTCTCATCTTGCCTTTCCTCCTCAAGAACCTCCTCTTTGCTTCCTGGTTGCCATCAACCTTTCTTTGTCTGCCATCTTTCCTCCATGACATTTCTGCCTTGCCATTGGTCTTAAAGCATTGAGGCCAGCCAGCTATGAACTCTGATAATTCAGGAACTGAGCCAAAATCTTTCCTCACTTAAACCGCTTCTCAGTAATTTGTCATCATGATAGATGACATGATAGAAAGTTTAACTAACACAATAAACCTTGCTTTATCTCATTCTGTCATTCCTAGCTAATTCAATTCACTCTTCCCTACCCAAACCATCACGGTGGCATAAATGCTATTATCAGCGAGTGGAGGTATCATTAAGGAAGAGAAGAAGAATTAGCTGATGTGTCTATTCTCATGGGTCCCATCTGTGTAAATTATCGTTCTCTCCGGTGTCTCTTGGGCCCTCTGTGAAATGTAACTTCAGCCAGTTAGCATTGGAGACTTCTGGATCAGGGAAGAGTCTCTGAGGGCAGATTCGGGGGAATGCTGCCCGAGATCTCTCCAGTGTCTGCTGATACTTGTTTAACGTTGCTTTCTCACCTGTATTGTAAGCTTCATAAGATTAAAATTGTGTTTGTTTGCTTGTTCATCCACTCACCAAATATTGTTACTTTCCACTAGGCACGGCTCCAGGAGCTGTTGGTTATGGTGCTTCATACAGAACAATATGGTCGTTACTAAGGTAGCAGTAATTTATTGGGGGGAAAAGGTCAAATTCGGTGGATTCTCAATGAAGTGTTGCCAGATTGTGTGTTATACCAGATAATAAGAAGCCATAGATGAGGATAACTTCCTGGACTCTGGATTGATGCCTCAGCCAAAACTGGAATGCCAGAAGGGTGCAGGTTCAGGGACACGGGCACTTTTATTGCATTCGGACATTTCCATTTGACATCCAAAGTGCTCAGACATAATTGTTCCATGGGCAGTTGAGTTTAAGTGTTGAGAATCCAAAGGGCTGTGGTGTGAGCAGAGGAAGTGATGGCTGGCTTCACAAGAACAAATGAGAGAGCATGGTGAGTGTGTAAAGTCAGGAAAAGAAAGACATCAGATTCAACAGCTTATCGAGGGAGGAAGCTTTGTTTTTATTTACACAGTACTGAAATTGAGAGGAACTTGTATAAATTGGAAGGTTAAAAATAGAACTCCAAGAGTGTCCGCTTTTGCAGAGATGTGGAATAATGGAACCGTGGAGTCCAGGGCTGCTTCCCTTGCCTGTGATTGAGTTCTCCAGGGCCTACACTGGAGCTCTCTTACCTGTAGTCATTAAGCAATGAGATAAGCAACTACCCTTGAGAATCTGATGCATATGAAATTTTACTATGTTTAAATTTGCATACTGAGAGAACTTAACAGCAATAACTATGGCTAATATTTACATGCTTAAAGAGTGCTTATGTTTCAAGTAAATACATGCATGATTATATCTCAATCTTCTAAACACCTGATAAAATAGGCACTATATTTTGATCATATATATGTATATATATATAAAATATGGAGCATATTGCTTTGAGTATGAAATGGCCCCCATAGGCTTGTGTGTTTGAATATTTGGTCTTCATCTGGTGCCTAGTGGTGGACACTGGAGACTAGGGATGGACTGTAAGGGTTATATCCAGCTCGGGGTGCTCTTACCTAGTTGTTGAGCTGTGTGACTCCCCTGTCTCATGCCCCCACTGCCCTAAACACTGCTCTCCTTTCCCTACCATGGTGGGTTGTGCTTTCTCCAATCAGGAAGCTAATCATATGCTAATTACATGCAAGATATAAATTCTTCCTCCTCTACGTTGCTTGTGCCAGGTATTTGGTCACAAGGATGAGAAAACTGAATAAACATTGCTCAAGATCCATACTTAGTTAATTGTTTCTGTTTGAGGTAGACTCTATAAGCTTACATGCTACACAAGACCTCCACAATAAAGGACCACAGTGACACGAACATCTTTGTCTCATTGAGGTCTATTTCTTACTATAAATCAATAAGGAGGCAACTCACTGATATTCTAATAGCAGTAAGAATAATGTAGATTTGTGTGTAATTTGGTTGTAATTAATTTTTAGTATTAGGAAATATAGAAAATAAAGACAGGCTAAATTGCCTAAATTAATTAAATCAGTGGAAAGGGTAGAATTAAAATAAAAACACAAACATGAGTATGTAAACTAAAGAGAAATGAAGCAAAGGCATTCACCAGGGAAGCGGGTCAACATCGAAGGAGTAAAAGGTTAGAGGAAGGTGGCAACTTCAAAGGCCAGGCAGAGTCATCAGAAGGGACGAGAAGTGAACACTGAGAAATAGAAACAGATGGGAGGGGGCTGGAGAGATGGCTCAGAGGGTAAGAGCACTGATTGCTTTTCCAGAGGTCCTGAGTTCAATTCCCAGCACCCACAACCATCTGATGTCCTCTTCTGTCTGGTATGCAGAGCACTCATACATAAAATATAAATAAAAACTAAAAAAAAACCACCACCACCACCAACAACAAAAAAAACATACCTGAGTAGCACAGGAATGGTCTCCTTATCCTCCCTAAGAAAGGAGGAAATGTCTACCAAGATGAGCCTGGTAGACTTGCCCCACAGGGAGCTTCAGGAACTCAGCAAGGCCCGGACAGCCTCTCTGGGAGATGAGGCTGTTTGGGAAGGGAAGCACCTACAGAAGACCTGCTGGCTGCTGCTGACACCAAGCTAAGATTGGTTGCTACAGATTTAAAGAGAGAACTCTCCCCTGACCACCTGACAGGAACTGAAAGGCCTGTTAGTGATGCTGCTGCATTATGCCTTTCTAAGGTAGAAAGGGCTGCAAGCTGTCCACAGTGGAGGCTAGGCTGAGAGGGGTTGAGGAAGAAAGTTAGAAGTAAGGGATCTGAAAATTAAGGGGTAGCCAGAGCCTGAGCTATATAAGTAGAAATTTTTAGAGGACATTTTGAATGAATGATTAAATATTCAATATTCTAATTATACAGGCCAACTAATTGAACTGAGTGCTTGTTGGCCAGCAGGAGGTAATGTAAAAGCTGAAACTACTCATCAATCAGATGATGAACTGAGTCCAAGTTTTGCATCAAAGAAAGTGGAGCATTAATGTTTAATTCATAAACATCAACCATGTGGTCTTTTGCTCTTGTTATATTCTGTTTCCATATCTCTCTAGCTCAATCTACTCACCTTTTTTATTGACATGTGGTCAAAGTCAGTGTATTCTATTAAAATTTTTTTTAAAAAATGTGTACGGCTATTTTGTTTGCATAGATGCCCATGTACCACTTGCATGCCAGTGCTGGCAGAGGCCCTAAGCAGGACTGGGATTCTCTGGGAACTGGAGCTACAGACTGTGAGCCACCATGTGGTTGCTGGGGATTGAGCCCTGGTCCTCTGAAAGAGCAGCCAGTTCTCTTAACTTCTGAAACATAAATCTAGCCTCTCTTCCTTCTGTCTTAACTACTGTAACATGCTCACAGGTTTTCTTAGTTTTAAGAAGTATTTACTGACTGCATAATGAAGCTGGACATTCTTTTAGGTATGGATAATCTGTCAATGAGTAAGACAAAATGCAAGCCCTTGACGAACTTATGGGTAAATGCAGAAATCAGACAGATATTTAATAATAATGCAGGGTAGACTGAATGTTTATGCCCATCTTGCACAATGTCAGAAACTTGTTTTTATCTTTATACAATAACAGAATTCATTAAATAACAATAAGTTGCTTTTGTTGATTGCAATTCACAAAGCATTCCTGATTTCCCTCAGTAGCTGACCATTGGTCACGGCATTGTTGGAGGAGTTCATTGGCCTTACTGGAGGAGGCCGAGGGCTGATGGGGACACGGAAAGTCACTGCAGTGTTTAGATATTAATGAATCCAGTTGGACAGCTGCTGGAGGTACCAAACAGGAGAGTCTGCAGGATGGCAGGGTTGCATTTAGCTGCAGAGTTGAAATGAGCTACAGAGGCAAGGTACAGGACGGCAGAAGCTGTAGAGGCCAGGTACAAAGGGATGAAAGGATGAGCAGGAACGGAACTGAAGCCAGTAAAGCCAGCAGGGGGGACTGAGGTTAGAAAAGCTGCTCTGAGAAAAAAGCTGACTAAGAAAGGGAGTCTTATAAGAGGCCTGCTGGCTGCTGCTGAGGCCATGCTAAGATGAGATGCTAGAGATAATACCTACACATATTGAAAATTTAACCCTCTGGGTGATAGCGTTAAGGAATGGTGCTTGGGGGGGTGATTAAGTCAGACGGGCTTATTAATGAGATTAATGGCCTTATAAAAGAGACAATGATGAGACCTTTGCTTCATCGGCCATGTGAGATTACAGCTATCTAAGAGAAAACACACATCTGTCATCAGGCACCAAAGAAATCCACTAGGTGCCTTGGCCTTGGACCTCTCAACTTGCAAAACTGTAGAACACTATTTCCATTGTTTATAAACTTCCCAGCTGATAATTTGCTTTAATAGTCTGATTAAAACGAGACACAGAGTTATAAACATTAAAATAACAGCAAAATTTGGACTTCAAGGGAAAGACACCCACCCGAGTCTTCAGTGCCTTATACAGTCTCCTGTGAGAAGGTCTTATTTCATATAAAATGATGGGTTAGTATTATAGTCCAGGCAAATGAATGGGAAAGAGAACATGAGAGCATCTTTTCATGTTTACTGGGGGGAGGGAGAGGGGGCATTCTCAGCCTATATCTGCCTCTCTTTCTCTGAAGGTACTTCTGTTCTCCATATATCATTCATATAAGGCAGTCATCTTAGAACCATCCCCTGTATATTATTTATTTTTGTGTTACTGTGGCACAAATACCATGTCCAAAAGTAAGAGAAGAGTTTATTTTGGCTTCCTGTTTGGAGTCTACAATCGTGGGACTAGCAAGGGAGAACAAGCCAAAGCCAGCTAGCTGCAAGGGTTAGCTAGATGGCTCAGAGGTTAAGGGCCCTGGCTGCTCTTCAGGGCTCTGGAGTTCAATTCCCAGTAGCAACCACTTGGTGGCTCATCACCATTTTCAATGAGATCTGGTGCCCTCTTCTGGCCTGCAGGCATATATGCAGGCAGAACACTACATAATAAATCTCCCCCCCCCCTTTTTTTTATTTAATGAAAAAAGCTCATAGCAGTATTATTCGTAGTAGCAAGAACATGGAAACAACCTAGATAACCCTCAACTGAAGAGTGGATTAACAAACTGTGGTACATCTACACAATGAAGTACTACTCAGCAGTAAGAAAAAAAATGATATCCTAAAATTTGCAGGCAAATGGATGGGTTTGGAGAATATCCTCCTGAGTGAGGCTTCACAAGCCAAGAAAGATAAGCACGGGATGTACTCACTCATAAGCAGACTTTAGACAAAAAGCGAACCACAACCCCTGAACAGTCTGAGATCAGAAGAAACTTGAGACATACAGGGATTCCTCTAGGAAGAGAAAATAGAGAAGGTCTCCTGAGCTAATTGGGTGCATAATGGATTGCAACCAAGAGGAGGTGGGAACAAATCATGAGAGAAGGAGATGGTTGAGTGAGAGGAACAACAAAGAGGGAGGAAAAAAAAGAGATGGAGATCTTGATAGAGGAAGCCAATGTGGGGTTGGAAAGAGACTAGGTGCTAGGGAAACCTCCAAGAACTCACAAGATATTCCCGCCCAGGTCTCCAAGCAATAGTGGAAGGAGTGTGCCTAGAAAGGTCTTCACCTATAATCAAATGAATAACGACCCTAAGCTTCATCACAGAACCTACATCCAACAATGAGTAGAGGTGGAGGCAGAGATGCATGACTGAGCACTGGGCTGAGCTGATCCAGCTTGGGGTGGGAGGAGGAGAGTCTTTATGAGCAAGGGGATAGGAATTATGAGGAGAAGTCCCACAGAGATGGCTGGTTGGAGCTCTGAGGAGCACACTGAATCAAAACCAGCCCCTGGAGAACCATGGGAAAAAAAGATAGACCCTCCTAGGGTAGGCATGGTCGGTATGTAGAGCATGGAGGGATGAGATTAGACTGTGTTCCTGTAAATGAGCTGGCATCTTGGAGCCCATTCCCTGCAGAGGAGTGCCTAACCCAGTCTTGATATTGGGATTAGGAAATCGGACTTGGCTGGAGTGGATGCACCACGCTGAGCTGACCACCTTGAGACTTCTTGCCTTTTGCAGGGAAGGGATGAGGGGATGGGGAGGGGGAAGGCTGAAGGCTGACTGGAGGGATTGGAAGGAGGTAAGGGGGAGCAAGGAGATACATGGATAAAAAAGACTTTATTTTATAAATAAAAAAATAAATGGAAAAAATCATCATTGTATAGTCATAAGAAATAAACCGCAAATTATCTTAGACCTACATAGGAACAAAAATAAAAGGACAAGTGCATTATAAATCAAAATTTTCATAAGAAACAGTTGTTTTGTAATATTCATACAGAAAGTTGTGCTGTAAGTCTTTGAAAAATAGGAAAATACAGAGAATGTTGTCCTCATGCTTCCTGATAGTGCAATACAACAAGCAACTACTTTTTTAGGATTTATTTTGGTGATAAACTTTAGTGAACTGATAACATCATTTAAAAGAATAATGCAATTAAAGTGATTCTGCAAAAAATTAAAAATACATTGATCTGAATGGACAGTTCTCTGGTAGTTTTAATTATTAAATTATTAATTATTAAATTATACATCTGGAGCATTAAATGAAATATATGCCATTTATGTTGTTATACATTTTCTCTGTCACAATGCAGCTTCACATAAGTTACAAAAAGCAGAAAATAGAACCATACTTTCACATGATAAATTGATACTAAGATTTTCAAGTTTATAGTTATAGACAAAACTCATCAAATTTTGATGGTTATTTAAGTTCATTTGAGATAGGTATCTTACTTACCTTGCTTCCTTAAACATTTTTGAATAGATAACCACATGTTGTGAATTTTTTAGAATATAAAAGAACCACAAAATTTTCTCCATAGCCCCATATATTTGCATTTAAAACTCACTTAGAAGTTACAGTGTGTAAGTTTAAGAGACATCAAAATATAGTTTTTAGTTAGTAATTCAAGTTAGATATAAAGTGGATTAGATACAATCTTTTGGACTCACCAAAACAGTTGAATACTTTCTTCAAATTTGTCAATTGTTAATGAACTGGACATTTCTTATGTAATTAATGGTTGTATATTATTGTATGTAATTACTCTTCCTATTGTATATGTTTTTTCCTATGTTAGTTATAACTTTCTTTTTATTTTTGACACAAAAGGGGATACGTGGATATATGTTAAATATTTAATAAATCCTGGGATATCAGAGAGACCACACAGTCAAATCCTAGATAGACAGCTCAGGAAATCCTTGATCCTTGAATACAAGGATAAACAGCCATTTGGTCACACACACCTTTAATCCCAGCACAGGGAAATTGGAGTGGGATCAACATCCTTTATCCCATAACTCCAGAGATAAAACTTCTTCTGTTTCTGTGAGTTCAGGGTTACACATCTTTAATCCTAATCTAGATGGGATAGGATATATAAGGGCTGTAGAAACCAGGCAGAAACAGAAGTGGGACTGGCAGAAGCAACCAGGAGTGAGGCTGAAGAAGTTGCGAGACAGCTGGGTGAGAATTGACTGTGGTGCTTCCTCTCTCTGATATTTCAGCCTTCCCCCAATATTTGGCTCTGAGTCTCATTTGTTCTACTACACTTGCTCTTCTCTTTCTAGTCCTCCCCAGGCTTTCCCCTACCCTATTTCCCCATCCTCACAAGGGTAAGGACTCCCAGGGTGAGTTAATGTAGTCTGGCATATCCAGTTGAGGAAGGACCAAGCCTCCCCACCCCCCACCAATATCAAGACTGAGCAAGGTGCTCCTCTGTAGGGAATGGGTTCTAAAAAGCCAGTTCATGCAGTAGGAATAAATTCTGGTCCCACTGCCAGAGGCCCCACAAACTGTCCATGCCATTTGACTGTCGTTCATATTCAGGGGTCTAAGTTCAGATCCATGCAGGTTCCCCAGCTGTCATTTAGTCAGTGAGCTCCCAATAGCTCAGGTCAGCTGTCTCTGTGGGTTTCTTTATCATGATCTTGATCCCTTTGCTCATATATGCTCTTCCCCCTCTCTTCAACTGGCCTGGGAGCTTGACCTGGTGCTTAGCTAATGGATCTCTGCATCTGCTTCCAATACTATATGCACAATAAATAAATCTTAAAAGAAAGAAGTGGATCAGGAAGTAGGGGTGAGAGGTATTCTCCTCCAGTGAAGTAACTGCACATCTTAAAGGTCACATAACCTCCCCTAACAGCTCCCCCCCATCTGGGAATGGAAGTGCTCAAATACACGAGCTTAGGAGGAACATTTGTCATTCAAACCAACACCCTCCTGGACATAGACTTGCCCACCAAGAATCATCAACCTTGGAACTAAAGACATTCAAGTCTCATCTAGTTTTAGATGCATCAGGGTCAAAATTTCTTTATCTTACAATAGAAATAGCAATACCCATTTTATAGTTACTGAAATAATAAAATGAGGTAATAGTGGTGGTTTGAATGCCAATGGCCCCCATTGGCTCATATATTTGAATGCTTCCTAGTTGGTGGGACTGCTTCAGAAGGATTAGGAGGTGTGTTCTTGTTCGAGGAAGTGTGTCACTGGGAGTGGGCTTAGAGGTTTCAAAGGCCCAGCCATTCCCAGGTAGCTCTCTTTGCTTCTTACCTGAGGAGAAGGACAGAAGTTCTCAGCTGCTCCCCTGACATATGCCTTCCTGTCTGCCTGCTGCCATGCTTCCCTTCATGATGCCGCTACCATGCTTGCCATCATGATGCCTGCTACCATGCTTGCCATCATGATGCCTGCTACCATGCTTCTCATCATGATGCCTGCTGCCATGCTTGCCATCATGATGCCTGCTGCCATGCTTGCCATCATGATGCCTGCTGCCATGCTTGCCATCATGATGCTGCTACCATGCTTGCCATCATGATGCCTGCTACCATGCTTCTCATCATGATGCCTGCTGCCATGCTTGCCATCATGATGCCTGCTGCCATGCTTGCCATCATGATGCTGCTACCATGCTTGCCATCATGATGCCTGCTACCATGCTTCTCATCATGATACCTGCTACCATGCTTGCCATCATGATGCTGCTACCATGCTTCCCATCATGATTCACCTTCTAAAACTGTAAGTCACAATAAACTCTTCTATAAGTTACCTTGGTCATGTGTCTCTTTCTAGCAATAGAAAAGTAACTAAGATAGTAATGCATGTCACACTGCTTTTTAAACTTTTAAGCATTATGCAGCTGTTTTTTTTCTTTCTGTCTTGTGGCATGCCTATGCTAGCCAGATTTTTATTACTGTCAAAATATATGAATAAATCAAAAGAGGAGAGGTTTACTTTGCATCTTAGTTTTAGAGGTCTTAGTCTGTGTGGGCTCTTGGCTGTGTTCCTGCATCATGATCTGGCAGAAAGCATCTGCAACAGCAGAATTTCTTATCTTGTGGTCCTTAAAAAGCAAAGAGAAAGACACAAAGGTCCAAGGGCCAAAACATAGCCTTCAAAAACATGCCTCCAAATAAACCACCTCCTCCCAGCAGGCCCCACCCCTTAGCAACTCATTCAGTATAGACTCATCAGTACATTTATGAAGTTAGCATCCTTTTGGCCCGTACCTTTCAATATGGCACCTGTCTGAGGACCAGGCCTTCAACACACACAAGCCTTTTTAGGAAGAGGTGCATCATCTTCAAATCATGACAATCGTATATGCTTTTGTATTTGTATACCCATTATGGAAACTAGGAAACATAGCATTCCTAACAGTCAGTATGAATCTATTGGTAATTTTCAGGTTTCCAAGGCTTAAGCCCCTAAGGTAGTTATTTCCCAAAATTATTCAAAAACTACTGAGTTAGTGCTGTAAGTTACTTTAATTTGTTGTCTCCTCAAAAGCCATCACAGGGAAGGTGTAGCAGCTGATATGTATCATCTAATAGTAGAACGTTTGAGCCATGCAATCCTTAGGAAATGAATCTTGACCACTCAGGAGAAAAAGACCAGCAGGGAGAGGAATTTGACCATCACGAGGACAAATACTTTGGAAACACCAAATTAAAACTAGGGTGGAAGGCAGAGAGTTGAAAAATCCTGGTCTTCAAGTTCAGGGTGGCTCCCTGAACCAGCAGCATTGGCTCCATCTACTTAAGAAAAGCCACATCGACAAGAAACCAGTCAACAAGTTATGCCACAGGTAAAGAGGTACTTCTGAATACTTTAAGTAATTTGGTTATATGTTATGTTTATTCCTTGAATTATGAGAATCTTTGAAACTTAGTGTTGTGGGGTATTTGTACACTATGAAGATAGCTTGCTGTAGTGTAATAAGCTGAATGTCCAATAGTTAGGCAGGAGAGATAGGCAAAACTTCCGGGCAGAGAGAATGTTGGGAAGAAAGGCAGAGTTGCCAGCCAAGGAAGCAGCATGAATAGTATGGAGAGATGAAGTAAAAGCCACATGATAGAACGTAGATTAAAATAAATGGGTTAATTTAAGCTATAAGAGCTAGTAGGACAAGCCTAAGCTAAGGCTAAGCTTTAATAATTAATAAGTGTCTGTGTCATTATATGTGAGCTGGTGGCCCAAAGGAAAGTCCAACTACAACTTAGTCTCAGAATAATTGTAAGAGTTGATATACTATTTTTCTAACTTAGAGACTATGTAAAGATTCAGCAAATTTAAAACATTTCATACATCTTTCTCCTAGGTTCTACCATTAATATTTAACTATACCTTCTAGGCTTAGTTCTTTAATTAGACATTTTACTTTGAGGTAGTCATAGATTCCCACGAAGTTGTATGGCTGGAAAGAGAAAACTTTTGCACTTGTTTCCTGCTTCTCTCAATATTAGCATCCTGCAAAGCTATAGGACAGTTTGACAGCTCAGGTTTTGTCTGTCATTGGTATAGTGAAATTACAGGACATCTTCAGCACCACAGGGATCCTTTGTTACCTGTTTATAGTTACATCTACTTCTTACATTCCTACCCCTTCTTTAAACCATGGTAACCATGAATCCATTCTGAATTTCCATAATTTTGTATTCTCAAGAATGTTGAATCCCATGTTATGTAGCCTTTGAGATTGGCTTTCTTTCTTTTAGCATATTTGAAATCCATCCAAGTTGTCTTCCTTTTCTTTTTTCAGTAATATTTCACTGTAGTTATATACAACAGTCTTCTAGGTAATAGTTCATTTACCATTCACTATTCACCAGGAATGTCTATATTGAATTACTACCAACTTTTCATCTTTAGGTTTTGGTGAGAGAATACATTCTTTATTTCTCTGGAATAAGTGTTCAGAAGTGTAGTGGGACTATGTTCTGTTACATTATAAATAATTGTCCCACTGGTTTAATAAAAACACTAATTGGTCAAAGGCAGACAGGAACTGTGGGTAGGGCTACCAGACTAAGAAGACTCTGGGAACAGGAAGGACAGAGCAGAGATGCCAGAGAGAAGCCAGAGAGACACCACAGAGACACCATAATGGGACACCAGCAAACACAGAGGAAAGAAATTGAAATACTGCTTGGAGAAAAGGTACCAAGCTGCATAGCTAAACAGATTAATGGGAATATATTGAGATAAGATGAAAGAGCTAGCTAGCAATATATCTGAGCCATAGCCTGATCAGCATAAAATTAATACAAGTGTCTGTGTGTTTCCTTGGAACTTTGGGACTGATGGTCCAGATCTTGGAGCTACTCGGGGCCAGAAACTTCTTAATACTACACAGAAGTATAACTGCTAGGCAAGAAGAAGCTGTATGCTTAGTCTCTCATATACACATCTGCCTTAGGGTTTCTATTTTTGTGAAGAGAAATCATGACCATGGATGGCAACTCTTAAAAAGAAAAACATTTAATTGGGCGGTTTACAGTTTCAGAGATTCAGTCCATTATTGTCATCATGAAAAACATGGTGGCGTGCTGGCGGACATGATGCTGGAGAAGGAGCTGAGAATTCTACATCTTGATCTGTAGACAGCAGAAGGAGACTGTCACACTATGCCTAGCTTGAACATATAAGACTTCAGAGCTCACACCTACAGGAACACACTTCCTCCAACAAAACAACACCTCCTAATAGTGCCACCCCCTATGGGCCAAGAATTCAAACACATGAGTCTGTGTGTGTGTGTATGTGTGTGTTATTCCTTTTCAAACCATACTCTTAAAATTAGATTTTCTGGGGGGATGGGGTGGGAAGGACAGGCTTTTCTGCTGCTGTCATTCATGTTGGCCTGGAACTCAGTATGTAGCCCCAGGTTAGCTTTGAACTCATGGAATTCTTTCTGCTACATCCTCCTGAGTGCTTGGATTTTAGGTGTGAGGACAGCATGCCCAGCTTGGGGACTCTTTGTTTTTACAGGCATCATTATGGTTTTGAAGTCACATGCTGTGAGTCTGAATGATACTCAGAGGAAGGGAGGAGAAACAAAGCTTACATCGCATTTTGAGCTAAGGCTGTAAATGCACCCAACTAAAGATCATGTTAGCAGGCTGATAAAGTCTCCAAGGTAGCATGTTGTCATCTTCAGAAGGCCACATTTGTCAGTTCCTGTCTGGACTAGCATCACATCCCCAGGCTCTAGTTCTTGTGGAAAGGTTTTTGGTTGGTATATGGCACTCAGGGAAAGCCCGTGTGCATCTGCCCTTTGCTCTGACTAGTCCCCAGAAGGAGCATCCTCTGCTGCCTACAGTCTCCCTGAAGAGTAATCTTTAAATACATTAAAGAAGTATTTGGGGGTGGCCTAGCTTCAGCTCCCTCGTGGTTATTTGTTACAGCAGCCGGAGGATGCTAGAAGAATCTCTATCTTTTAATATTGCTCTGTCCCCAGAGATACCGTTTATCTCTTTTGTTTGTTCGTTTGTTTTTGTTTTTTAAAATATTTATTTTTTTATTTTATGTGAATTGGTGTTTTGCCTGCATGGATAACTGTGTAAGGGTGTCAGATCTTGGAATTACAGACAGTTGTTAGCTGCCATGTGGATGCTGGGAATCGAACTCAGGTCCTCTGGAAGAACAGTCAGTGCTGTTAACTGCTGAGCCATCTCCCCAGCCCCTTGTTTTTGTTTTTTGAGACAGGATTTTTATGTATAGCTCTAGTGGGAACTTGCTTTGTAGACCAGGCTAGTTTCAAACTGACATAGATCTGCCTGCCTCTGACTGGGATTAAAGGCATGTACCACCACTGCCTGGTGTTACCATTATCTTTATATTGATTAGGTTTTATTTATTTATTGTTTATTTGTTTTTTGAAACATTGTTTCTCTGTGTAGCTCTTGGCTGTCCTGGAGTTCATGGTGCAGACCAGGCTGGCCTCCAACTTGGAGAGATCCTGTCTCTGCCTCCTGTGTGCTGAGATTAAAGGTGGGTGCCATCACCATCTGGCAAAGATTTTTATAATTAGCACTTACCATACATGTATGCTGAACTAGTTTTTTATTTTAAGAGGCCCAGCCATGCTATGCCACACTCTGGCTGTTCTCTAGCTCCTAAGCTTGTGGTATTCCCTGGCCTCACACTCCTGAGGATGATGCCACCTTAACCAACAAAAATTAGGTTTGTGGATACTCACAGTAATTCCCAATGCAAGTCCTTTACTAAAATAGATCAGATTGTCAGTTGACATTGTGCTGGCTGTTTGGTGTCAGTTTTCTTCCAATTAATATTGATTAGGATCAGTTCACTCAGCTCAATACATTTACTTCCTGAGATGGAACACTCTTGATTGGTCATCCTAAGATTAGGTTAATCTTACCTCTTTTGGCATGTGAACCACAATCCCAGCTCTAATGCCAAGTACATGATTGTTAGATATTACCAGTTACCGACTAAGAATCTTGTCTTACGGAGCCTTTCAACTAGCCAAGAATAATAACCACTATCTTTTTTGGGGGGCAGGTCTTGCTGGCTGGCCCAGTACTCACACTAACTTGGGACAAACTTCTTGCCTCAGTCTTCCAAGTGCCAGGATTACAAATGTGAACCATGTCTACCAAGTTTAACCACTAGCTTCATAAAAGGGAAACTTGAAATACTAGATTGCTGACAAAACATAATAACTGTGATGAAAATATGTTAAACTAGCTATTTTCTGGCCTGGCTTTAACTAAATGCCAGGTCTTCATAACAAGTTATCATTGAAGTTCAGTATTTATTTGTTTGTTTGTTTATTTATTTATTTTCAGACAGGGTTTCATGCTTCCTGGACTGGCCTTAGAGTTCAATGTTCAATAGAACATTTCAGCTTCAGTTTACTCTTTTGTTTTTGAGTTTTAGATACCTCTTTGACTTTTCAGGCTTTAAAGCTGATGGTAATGGTTATGTTGTGGAATCTGATAAATTCCACAATAAGCCTTTTTTGGCCTAAATTGAGCCTCCTGAATTTCACAGTATTTACATTTTATGTGTATCCTAATGATAACAAATGCTGATGTGGATGTAGACAAACAGGAAATTATAAACTAGTACAGCCATTTTGGAAATCAGTCTGGAATTTCCTCCAAAAAACTAGAAATATGACCCAGACATAGCACTGTGCTTATATCCTAAGTGTGGTTATTTGAATAGAAATGGCTCACAAAGGCTCATGTATTTGAATGCCTGGTCATGAGGCAGGAGTGATATGTGAAGAATTGGGGGGTGGCCTCATTGGAGTAGATGTAGCCTTATTAGAATCACTGAGAATCGGTTTGGGGGTTTCAAAAGCTCAAGCCAGGCCTAGTGTCTGGCTTTTCCTGCTGCCTGCTGATCTGATGTAGAACTCTCAGCCACCATGCTTCCCACCATGATGATTGTAGACTAAACATCTGAAACTGTAAGCAAGCTCCAGTTACATGCTTTTTCTTATAAGGCCATGATGTCTGTACACAGCAAAAGAGCATCTATATGCTCCTATAGGGACACTTGCACACCCATGTTCATTGCTGCACTATACCCAATAGCTGGAATCAACCTAGATGCACATAAATTGATAATGGACAATGGAAATGAGGTACAGAAGGTAATTTTACTCAGCTATTAAGGAAAATGAAAATATGAAATTTGCAATTAAATGGGTGAAACTGGAAATATTATACCGAGCAAGATATCCCAGGTCCAGAAAGGCAAATGCTGTATGGTTTCTCTTCTATGCAGATCTCAGCTTCAATTCTTTAGTTTTGTGTGTTGAACTTGGAGAAGCTCAAGGAGCCAAGAGACTAGGAAAGGGCCAATGGGGGGAAGGACGATAGAGTATTTTATAAGATGAAGGTCGGGAAATATTGCTTGGGGAATGGTTTCAAGAGGGAGATGGGGGTGGAGGAAGAAACTGGGCAGGGGAGTGTTAACCAAAATGAAGGTGGGGCTATGGGGGGAAAATCCTAACACTAAGAAAGAAAGCAATTTAATAAACAAACACAAAAGGGAGTGTGAAGGCAGTTACCTTTCTTTTCTTTTCTTTTTTTCCTCAAATATATAAATTTATTGAGAGACAGAAAAATTTTATATGTTCACGAGTCTTGAGAACACAATTATATTAGGCAAACATGTATGCACACTTAATTTTCTCAACGCACTAAACAATGTTTTGATGCAATTCATTCTTTTTTAAAATTTAACTTAATTATTTATTTCACATCCTAACTGCAGTTTACCCTCACTCCTTTCCTTCCAGTTCCTCTCCCCATCTCTCTGCCCTCCCTTTCAATCCAATCCTCCTCTATTTCTGTTCAGAAAGTGACAGGCCTCCCATGGATGTCAGCAAAGCATCACATATCAAGTTGCAGTAAGACTAAGCACCTTCCCTTGTATTTAGGCTGGATAAGGCAATCCAGTATTAGGAATAGGTTTCTAAGAGCCGAAGTGTTAGGAACAGCCCTTGATCCCACTGTTAGGTGTCCAGCAAGACCGACCAAGCTACACAACTGTCACATATATGTAGAGGGCCTAGATGGGTCCCATGCAGGCTCCCTGGTTGTTGGTTCAGACGCTGTGAGATCGTGTGAGCCTGGTCAGTTGGTTCTGTGGGTTTTCTAGTGATGTCATTGACCTCTTTGGCTTTTACAATCCTTTCTTCCTCTCTCTCTTCCACAGGGTTCCCAGAGCTCAGCCTAATGTTTGGCTGTGGGTCTCTGAATCTGTTTCCATCAGTTATTGCATGCAATTTATTCATTCTTAATAGACAAGCATCATTTATATAAGCTATGATATTTCACTTTAAAGGTGGCTTATGACTTACTATTTTTTCTGTTTTTTTTTTTTCTTCCTTTATTTCTCTTATATCAGGCATACAAAATAACCCCCACCTTTTACCAAAATCTCAAAGAGCTCAAACCTTGTCTAGCATTTCTCTGCACCCAGCTTAGGGACACAAAAGTTATTTATTAAGTATTTATCAGATAAAATAATTTTAATTGTCCATCTCTTCTGAAGATCTACTTCACTTAATTACATTTACTTTTTGTAAATAAATTCTTTTTACCATACTACATTTAATTATTACATCCCTCAAAGAGTGCTGTATTAGTTTTGTAACTAACTCACTGTTTACTGAACAGTAAAATGTTAGCTTTAAAGTGATTTTTTACAAAGCAGAACTGTGGTAGAAATTATTAAACCCATTTTATACATTAAGAATGACACCTAGAGGAATTAAATTCTAATGATTTGTTTAGGACAAAATTTCCAAACTTAGCAATTTTGAAAACTAGCTCATGAGTCTGTCCACTGTGCAAAGCAAGCTATGTTTAAAGCCTTCCCCTAGCATTGGACTATCCTTGGCAAAGCATTTAGGGAGGTTGGCAGATGCCTTTCAACCCTAAACTTGGTGGTTGTAGAAGGCCTTGCATATGAACACCCTGCCACACCGCACTACAGTCCCCGGCACAAGAGTTTTACATTTTTATGCTCTTGCCTCACTGTAGAATACCCGGAGTATTTCTACTCACTGATTTACGATGATTATTTTAAAACATGGGGCTGATTCCTCTCCTGCCTTCTAGTTCTAACGTCATCGGAGGAGTTGTTTGGATTTCAGTGGGGACTCCATTAATCCAAAGACCCTTTTGTACACATTCTCAAAGTAAGGGGTTCTCTGTGGTTCAGTTATTTTTTAAAGGATACTAAGTACCTGTTTGTTTGTTTTTTCCTTCTTTCTCTGCCTGTTAAATATTTCAGTTAAATAATAATAATAATAATAGTAATAAAACACCACTCTTACACCGACATTTCCTGTCGATTCAGTGTTGGATACGTTTAATCAGAATGCACCGGCAGAGCAAGTAACAGAACCTAATCACCAACTACTGACTAGGTCATTATGTTTTGAATTCTCTTAATCAGGAACGCGGACAGAGTCAACTACGGGTACATTCCGGACGTTGCCTATGTAGCTGTAAAACAGGGTTTCCTCTTGGTTGGCTTCGCTGTTGGAAGCCAAATACGCACATGTATTCATTTTCAGGCCTTAACTTCGTTTGTGAGGAATTTAACCCCACCTCCCGTCCAGAATAGGAAAACAACGCCCCCATTCCCGCCCTCGGCGGCTTCCTCCCGCTTAAGTACTCTCCAGTTTCAGAAGTTCAGAATTTTTTTTTTTTCCTTTTTCCTAGAGAGCTAGAAGAAAGTCCCGCACCAAGAGTGGAGTTAGAATATCCGCTTATTTGTTCTGCTGGGACACGGGTGAGGAAATCATACTTTGTAACTTAGTCTCCAGGGGAAGGAATGAATTCCTAAAAACTTGAGTTGCAGTGCTTGGCAGGTTTGATTGACAAGAGACCGATTGAGCAAAAACAAGGGGGCGGGGCTGGGGGGCCCGGGGTTGAGACAAAGGGGCTTCAGCGGTCACCGGGAGAGGAAGGACCCTTACCGGCTGCTGCGCTCTAAGGGTGCATTTGGTGGAGTCTCTTTGTCCTTTGCAGAAAGGGCGAGCGATCGAGCGAAGCGGGCTTGGCAGGAGGCAGGGGGAAGTGGAAAGGGGGGGTGCCGAGAAAAGGGGCACGGGTCCGGGGTGGGGGGGTGGGGGGCAGTACTGTGTCACGTGGTTGTCGCTGCCGCCTTAGGGTTGGGGCTGTTCTTCCGGGTTGGAGGCACAGCGCCGCGGGCCGAGCCCGGGTCTGCCAGCGCGGCGTGGCGTTTGCTCGCAGCCCGGGGTCGCTAACTGGCCCGCTTGCCCGCTTGCCCAGGTGAGCCAACCTGCCCTGCGGCGTCCAGGGGAGGTGGGGGGGGGCTGCTGGAAAAGGCGGGCAGCCAACGCTGACCCCAAGTCCCGTGGCAGAAGGGGGCGGGGTCGGCAGTGTCTAGCAAATGGGGTGCAAAGGCTCCTGATGGAGATAGGCGGAGAAGGAATACCGCGCCTCCGGGGCCCTTTTGCGTGTGTTCGATCGGCGTGACGTGGAAGGGAATGGGAGGGTGGATGTGGGAACAGGGTCCCGGTAGAGGACAAGGAACGAAGTGACAGCTGTGTAGGTGTAGATCTTGGATCCTGGGGTAGGGGTGTATGCAAGGACTCCAAAAGTTGTTTATGGTTATTTTGGCCCTAGGAGGGATTGGAAGAGAGGTCACGGAGGACTTTCGATGGGTGGTGGACCTAGAAGAATGGCAGCTGGACTCCTCTAAGTTGTACTTGAACCTTGAGAGTGTTCAGGCAGGGTGCCCAGGTGAGTACATAGGAAAAGGTGTGAGTGTAGGTCAGGGCTGAGTGGTGGTAGTGGGTGCCAGTTAGTACAAGACTGAGACAGGGGCTTGGATTGGCGAGGCACGAGATTGGGGTGGGGGGTGAAGGCCTGGGCAGAACTGGTTCAAACTTGAGAGGCACAATGACTACTATGTAGCCAGAGCCAATGAGCTTCCACAGGAGGTTATAAATAGCGGTCCAGTTGCACGTGCCAGCGGGTGGCAGTTTAGTTGCTGAGGGACGGGCAGCACCTGTGATAGGAGCTGTGGCTTTGGGCGAGGTCATGCTGCCCGCCAGAGTAGGGTATTGTGTCCTTGTTGGTATGCCTAGCTTTTAAACAGCATGACTTTGTTTGCGCTTGCTGGTGTCCTTTATTCGTCTGGTGGCGTTGTGCAGTCACTAGGAAACTCTGTCTAGAGGAACTATGGAACTTACTTGCCCACTACACCCCCTTTTTTGGGCAAATATCAGTTATTTTTCTGTTCTTTTATTATTCTTGTTGTATTTTTTCATTTTGAGACGAGCAAGATCTCGGTCTGTAGCTTTAACTGGCTTGAAACTCTATGCATAGTGCAGGCTGGCTTTGAACTTGAGTTAATTCTCCTGCCTTGACCTCCCCAATGCTGGCATTTACAACTTTGAGCCACCACTTGGCTCCATCCATTTTCTTTCTTTTTTTGTTTATTGAAAGGACAGTTTAGGATTATTCTAGTATCAGCAAATAGTTTATCTTTGCTGGTAGGATCAGTTTTCTGCAAGGCTACACAAGCATTTTGCTTTCAAAGGAAAAGTTCTGAAACTCTCTTTCAGAAATCCATTGCATAATGGCTCCAGGATACCCAGGCCTAGTTATTTAAGTGTCCAGTCAAAAATATTAATTGACTTACTCTGTTTAGTCAAGGCACTGGGCCAAGGATAATAATAGTGAATGGAACAGCCAATCGGGATCTTGTGTTCCTTAAATCCTTTCCAGGACCCTATGATCAGGGCATTTTGCTTTAATCCTCACAACTCTCTGAGGTAGGTTTTTACTTTATTCCAATCTTAAAGACCAGGAAATCAGGCACAGAGAAACTGGGTGATTCGTGACGGTCACACCTATAATACATTGCAGAGGGGGCTTCCAACACAGAGTTTACATTTGTAGTCTTTACTGCTTCATGTACTTTCCCTAGACTCTAGAGGGTTTTAACTTTTGTTTGGAGAAGGCTGAGGATGTTGTTCAGTGGTGTACTTTCCTAGTGAGTGTAAGGTGCTGGGCTCTATCCTTAGCAGCACACACACACACACACACACACACACACACACACACCTATTGGGCAGGCAGTTATCCTTAGAACTTACATTATGAAGCTTCATGAATGTCATACCAAAACAGGTATTTTATTCTTTTAAACTTTGAGCTGCGGGCTGGAGAGATGGCTCAGTGGTTAAGAGCACTGATTATTCTTTCGGAGGACCTCTGTTTGATTCCCAGCATCCACATGGCAGCTAACAACTGTCTGTAATTCCAAGATCGGACACCCTCACACAGTTATACATGCAGGCAAAACACCAATTCACATAAATTAAAAATATATAAGCTTTGAGCTGCAAAATTATTTTAATATTGACTCAAGGCTTGAGAAGTACATGGAAGATGAAGTAATAGAGAATTTTGGAGTGAAGAAAAGGGGAAAGTATGGCTGTCTTGGAGTAAACATGGACTAGCCAATGGTAAGATAGTTCAGATAGTTTTTGAACCCCTTTCAGAACCATTTCTATTTAAATTAGGGAAAGTGTAGTGGACGTTTCTTGCCAGTAAACAACCTCCCGATCTTTGCTTTATATTTTTAAAGCCTGAATAAAGTGTTTTGTTTCTTTAAGGTTGGGCTCTTGATATAATGGTGCCCCTATTAAAGATCTGTTCAACACCAAATCACTATTTTCATGTAATTATGGATTCTCTAGAGTCAAAAAAGGACCCCTTAGCATACTGCTTTTTTTTTTTTTTTTTTTTTTTTAACCACTTTTATTGGCTAGTGGATTGAGGCTCAAAGTAGTCCAGATTAAACAATCAGGAAGTGGCAAACCTGGGCAATGCAGGGCTCCATTAAGGTCAATTTCATTGATTTGCTGATTAAGTCTGGGGAAGCTTTGCCAACACACTGAGAACAGTGGTTACAGGGAGATGGGGGTGATCAGAGAAGAAACAGGGCCTCTGAGATTCTATTCTTGGGCCACCTTTGTTGAATTGAAAGGCATCTAATTAATAAGCAACCCCTGGATTGATAATTTCTGTCACTGGTCTTCCCTCTCAGTGTTTTAAAGAAGTCTATTTAGGAAGTTGTAGTAGCTGCCAGGAGATTTAAAATGAGCTGAGGCTTGGAAGAGTGGCTGCAAAGCCAGCTTGGATCGGATGCTCAGCCCTCTGAGAGTCCATCACGTGGATCAGTACCTATAGGTGTAGTGGGTCATGTCAGCCAGGTTTGAGTGATAGATTTTAGACCTGCTTCTTCCCATTCTGGAAGCAAAGAGAAATGTAGAGGAACATGGGGAATGTAGGAATGCCTCTGTGTCTCCCTGGGGAATCTGCCAACAGGGCAAAGGTGACTGAAGATAAAACAATGAATGAATACTTCAGCTAGCCCTGGTAGAACTGGTAATAAGTGGCCACGTTTTGGTTAAATAAACTTTAATATATATATATATATATATTCAAGCATATATATATGCTTGAAAATAGTACTGGCCACTGTTGGGAACCATTTTCAAAAGAGTTTATGTACAAGCACAGTCTGAGGTAGTAAAGATATTATGGGAATTTCCTTTTTTTTTCTTTTTCTTTTTTTTGAGTCTTATTCCATGAATATTTACTTTCTTGAGAGGTAAACATGACTCTCATGTTCATTTAGTCACAGATCAGGCAAAATACTGGCAGAGCTAATTATTTCACTGTGGTGGTTAGGATGGCAATGTGCTTTGTACGACTTAGTGCCCTACAGTATTTGCTAGATCACTTCAGAGAAATTCAAATGTAACTTTGATTATATGATGTAACTTTTTAAAAAATACGTTGACTTAGAAGATAACTTTCATGTAAGATGTGGCTTAGCTCTGTAGGTGTGTATTTATACAAACTCTCAACTACACACACACACACACACACACACACACACACACACACACACACACACACACACACACGTGACTCAGATCTGAAACTGGATGCTGAGTTTATAAACCCAATTTTAGATAGAAATTTCAAATTTTAAATGCTGAATTTGGAACAACTTTTGAAGTATCGTCTACAAGGAAAAGATTTAACAGCCAGATTCTTTGTAGATGGTGGCATACAAATGTATTCCAGATGCAGACCCTTTAGATGAACAATTTATATGTGTTTCATGTTCAAATGACTAGCTATTATTTTCTTGGCATATAAACATTCTTTTTTTTTTCTTTCCTCTTTAGTAATTCACCTTCAGGGAACTGGGCATTCAGAAGGTTTGGAACACAAAGCAACATGGCACATCTATTGAAGACGGTGGTGACTGGCTGTTCATGTCCTTTCCTGAGCAACTTGGGGCCCTGTAAGGTTCTACATGGGAAGAAAGACTTTTTACGAACATTTCATACTCATCAGGCACTATGGTGCAAATCACCTGTAAAACCAGGTAAAAATTTACTGTGTGCTCTGAGTTTTTGATGATATATGCCAGAAAAACTAAGTTTTATGACCTGGTACTTATGAGTGACCATTATAAGCAGTAAACAAAATGAGCATTTTTCATCATATTTTCTACTTATAGAAATTTCAGACTGCCTTTGCTAACAGAGAAGATAAAAATAATAGGAAAAGAGAAAAGATTCACTGGTTGTATTGCATTTGGGATTAACTATTTCTTCTAGAAGCCTTCCTTTGTTCTTAGGAGGTTTTGGGGAATTGTTCCATATACAGTTCACTGTTCCTCAGGAGTTAGGAATGAATATATTAACTAATTTGCAATAATGTTCCTTGACTTTGTAAAAAACATCACTGCAGTTCAGGTGAGAAATGTTCATTATCCTACTACATGCTGTTCACAGCTACTATTCAGCTTAGTTTTGTATCTACGTATATATATGTCTGTGTGTGACCAGATGAGGGTGTTAGATCTCCTGGAGCTGGAGTTACAGGCACTTGTTGGTTTCTTGGCGGGATGCTGGGAACCAAATGCATCCTTAACTGTTGAACCATATCTCCATCTGAACTATCTTCACCTCCACCATTACCACTTTTACCGCTGTGTTTAAAGCATCATCTTCTGGCACTGAAGTGGTGTATCAGCTTCCTAAATAGTCTGTTTGCATTCAGCCTCTGCCTGCCTACTGTTTGTCCTACATGTGACAATGTCAACTGTAAGAACATGCCAGTCCTTTCTTCAAAGTCACCACTACCTTCTCAGCTCTTACCAGCGGCCTCTCAGGTCTTCTCTGTGAGAAGTCTCATTGCTTCTGTTCTAGGTACAGGCCCGAAGGAAGAGAGGCTTCGGGGGTCACCTTCTAACAGAGTCACTTCTCTTCTAGTCTTTCCAAGGACCATCCCAACACTGCCACTCGTTGGTCAGACCTTAAGCATGTGGACATTTGTCAGGAAGGTTTAGACATTTAGTTTTATTCCAGATGGCAATATGCCCAGCTAAGAAAGGCATTTAATTCCCAAGATGAAAGAACAGCAGGAACAGTTCCTTCCTCCCCCCAGGCAGGCTGTTTTCTAGTCACCAAGGAGCTCTGTTACCTCCAATAGATTTGGCACCTCTTTCTGTGTTCTCAGATGACAAATCGCCATTGGCATCTCACCTTCTCCCAAGTTTATCTTAAGAAACGATCTCTTAATCTGCTCTGGAAAGCCAGATACCAGTGATAAAGTTGATAAGGTAGAAGCAAATGACTGTTGAGGATGTGAGGATTGTACTTGTGCATAAATCTATAGACATCAGGATCTCTGCATTAATATATTTAACTTTTAATTTTTTTAGAAAAAACTTTATTTGCCTTGGTGTTTGCCTGGAACTGGGAACTGGAACTAGGAAAGTTGTGAGCTACCATGTGGATGCTGGGAAATGAACCCCAGTCCTCTGAAAGAGCAGTCAGCGCTCCTAACCACTGAACCATCTGTCCAGTTCCTACTTTTGATTTTTTTTTTTTTTACATTTTCTAAACTATTTTTTAAAAGTATTATTTTTCTATAATAAAAGTATTTTTCTATATTAATTTAGTTACCACATTGAAATGCTTGAAAAGTAATTCCAGTTGGTATCCCTGTTTTCTCAGTTACTTCTTTCTTTTTTACCTCCCACTTCACTTTTTAAAATTTTTTTAACATACAGTCTCTCTCTATGTAATCCTGGCTATCCTGTGAATCTCTATGTAGACCTGGCTGTCCTGCTTCTGCCTCCCTAGGGCTTGGATTAAAGACGTGTGCCACCGTACCCAGCTTCTATTTTTACAGTGGGCTTGTTCAAAGAATGGTCCGGAGTTCATGTGCTCCATTTGCTTGCTATGTCTCTTTTCATTACTAGGAATCAGATCCAGGCCTTCAAACACACCGGCCAGGTGCGTCACCACTTGGCTTCACCCTCAGCCCCGCCTCCCTCCTTTCTCCCTTTACTTGTTGAAGAATACAGTTCTTACTCTAAAAATTTTCAGTCTTCTAAATTTGACTGATGGCGTTTCCTTGATTGGTTCTGCTGAACCAGTTTCTGTTCCTCCTATTTTTTTTTTTGTTAACATTTAGCAGGACCTGAAGGCCTCTGTCCACTTAAAGATACATTTCTGACAAGAATACCTTGCTAGTAGGTATTCTTATATATTCCTGTATATTATTGTATCATACCAGGAAGACTGCTGGGTCAGTGCCGGTGTTGTCCTTGTCATCTGCCTGATATAAAGTTCCCATCCTTTTTTTTTTTCTTTCATTCAGTTCTTTTAGATGCTTTGACTGATGGTCCTTCACTAAATTCCTGATTTTTTATTATGGTTTTCCAAATGATGAGATTCCATCATTGTTCATTCGTCAGCTAGAGTTTTCCTATAATGGAACACATTTTCTCTGTTGTTCAGTTGCCTTGAGATGGAACTGGAAAGCTCCACCTTCATCAATAAATGCTCTTTCCCATGACTTATCAGTTTTGCTAACAATTGATTGGTTCCCTTGCGTACTGATTTCCTATTCCTGCTGTAGCAAATAATCATAAACCTACTGGCTTTTTAGCCTCCGGAAGTCAAAGTCCAAAGGAGTTATCACTGGGCCTCTGTTCAAATGTGGCGGTTCTGCCCACGTCCAGGGAACTGTTGGGGAGAATTGTTTCCTATACTTTTCCAGCTTCTGGGGAATCTCCTCTGTTTTTCAAGCTGTGTCTTATCTTGACAGCCTCAGTGTAGCATCTTCACATTGCCCCTTGACTGGGACTTATTGTCCTCTCTTTACCACATTAAGGATTCTGTGATTTCTTTGCAGTACTCCAGGCAGCCCAGAATATTCTTCCTACTGTAGGCTAAATGATTAAGTTTATCTGCCATCATAATTTTCCTGTGCCACATATAATATATTCAGAAGTGGTGGGATTAGGAAGTGGATATCCTTGGGAAGCTGTTATTCTGCCCATCACATTGCATATTCTAAGTTGAACAATACCATTTAAAATACTAAGTACTTTTTCTGATAATCAACATGGGCTGGGAATTGAACCCTGGTCATCTGGGAGAGCAGCCTGTGCATCTTTCTAGCCCCCATTTTTTCTTTTTTGTTCTCAAATTACCACATTTGGCTAATAGAAGCCATTGGCTCTTTTATGCATTTTAAAATTTTTTTGAGACAAGGTCCTGCTGGCCTTGAACTTGATATGTAGATCAGGCTGGCCTTAAACTCATAGAGGTTACCTTAATCTGTCTAAAGTCTCAAGGTTATTCTCTATATATAATTTGATTCAAGTTTTAATTATATATTCAATGGCCTTTAATCCAAGTACTCATGAGGCAGAGGAAGGCAGATCTCTGTGAGTTCAAGGCTAACCTGGTCTACAGAGTGAGTTCTAGGACAGCCAGGGCTCACAAAGAAACCTGATCTAACCCCTTCCAAAAAAGGGGTTCATACTGCATGAGAGGAAACTAATGTCCTATTGGTAAAGCTATCCTGAACTCTTCATAAGATGTTTGTTTTAAGTACTTTCTTTTTGGCTATAGGAAACAGAATCACAATCAGCTTATATTTTGTGCTGAGGGCTTTCTGTGTGGATTCATGGGAAAAGATGGGGAGGTAGGGTACACTTTACCATTGTGGAGAAGTGGCATGCATTCTGGGTTTCCTAGTTATGGCATGCCTTTCTTTAAGAAGCCATGATTGTTATGTCTGCCATTGTTACTCTGACTTCTCTTTGATGATTTTCTCATGGCTGTATTTCCAAATAACTTCTGTAATCCATTCTCCTAGTCTCTTTCTGTGACTTCTCTATGTATTCCTAGAAGAGAATATGATTGGGTAGATACTTTAATTCCTTTTCTATTTCTGTGACAAAACACCATATACCCAAAAATAATTTGAGGAGGAAAGGGTTTATTTCAGCTTACACCTCTCAGGTCACATTCTATCACTGAAAGAAGTCTGGGTAGGAATTCAAGGTAAGAACCTGGAGGCAGGAGCTGAGGTCATGGAGGAAGGCTGCTTACTGGCTGCTCCTTGTGGCTTGCTTAGCTTGCTTTTTCTTACTAGACAGGATGATCTGCTCAGAGGCCCACCCACATGAATCATTAATCAAGAGAATACACTACAGACTTATTTACTGACAAATATCTCTTTAATTTTAATTTTTTAAAGACGTATTTATTATATATACAGTACTCTGCCTGCATGTATGTCTCAGGGCATAACAGGGCATCAGATCTCATTACAGATTGTTGTGAGCCACCATGTGGTTGCTGGGAATTGAACTCAAGACCTCTGAGAGAGCAACCTTTTCTCATTTTCTTTTCCTAAATGTTCTATGTTGTGTCAAGTTGACATAAAAATAGCCAACAAAGTAGGTTAATCACTGACCAACATGGAATGTCCCAAACCCACAATTCCTCTGTAAGTCTTGTCATAGGTCGTGGCTGCTGGCTTCTTTCTCGTCTGTCTTGTAGATGATTATCTTTGACCTGGTTACTGGCCTCTTGCTTATTCAGTTGCTGGTAGACAGTCTCAAGATCCAGCAACTGGAAATCTATGGGACGTTTCTTCTGGCCAAATTGCCAGGAAACGGACTTGAGATATAGCAGTATAAAGTATCTATTGTGGAGCTATTCTGCAGTAATTTATTTCTGTCTTTAGGCCAGGATAGGAAGACTGTAACCCCAGAGGGCAAAGAAAAAAGGTTAACATGCCATGTGATTTCTCAACTCAGGTATTTTTCTCTTATGAATAGAGTAAGTTTATGTGCCTTAAAGAGAGGCATTCAATTAAATAAAATATCTAGTGTATCCAGGACAGTTTGTACAAAAATGTACACTTTCAAAAAAGGTAAATGGGTCATGATTATGAATCGTTATTTCCGGTAGCAACTTGCGCATTTCGAAGAGCATACTTCCCGTTTCCTTTTCCTGATGTCTGCTCTGAAACATGCTCTCTAGCTTTTTTTCAACTTTGATTCTGTTTGTTTTTAGGAATTCCGTATAAGCAGTTGACAGTTGGGGTCCCCAAGGAGATTTTCCAAAATGAGAAGCGAGTTGCACTGTCTCCTGCTGGTGTTCAGGCGCTGGTCAAGCAGGGCTTCAACGTTGTCGTGGAGACCGGAGCAGGGGAAGCATCCAGGTTCCCAGATGATCTCTACAGAGCAGCAGGGGCTCAAATCCAAGGGACCAAGGAAGTCCTGGCTTCCGATCTGGTGGTCAAAGTAACTACTCCTTTCTCTCTTCCATTTATAATTTCTTTTCCTTTTTGGGACTTGGGTCTCATTGTGTAGCCCTGGCTGGCCTGGAACCCACAGAGATCTGCCTCTGCCAGTGCTGGGATTAAAGCCACCACACTTGGCTTTTTCAGTTTTCTTAGTGCTCTTTTTGTTTTTAATTGATTGACATATAATAATTGTCCACATTCATGTATGGTGATATTTTGACATGTATATGCAATGTACAATGACCATATCAGAGCACTTTGCCTATCCGTTATATTAAGCATTACCCATTCTAGATTTTCCTATTCCAAAGTCATGCTCTTTTTCTCAATGAAATGACTCTGTGTTGTGAATATTCTTTATGTCCCAGGAAATGTGTCCTGTTTTTAACCATGGAAAGGAAATGGAGATCTTCATTTTTATATCCTCTGAGTGGAAGATTCTTTTAATTGACTAGAGAAAATTTTTCACTCCAAGGCCCATGTATATGCAGACTACTGCTGATAATTATATACTCCTAGGATGAAAGAAGATATTGAATCCAGCCTGGGATGCCATGTTCACTGTAGGATAACTGATGGTAGTTATTTACACTGACAGCGCTGTTCTAGAAACAGCTTGACCATTCTGGAGTGGGTAGCATTAGGCTGAGTGACCAGCAGGCTAACTAACCTTTAAAGGTCTTGAGATGGGCTGGAGAGAGAGGACCCAGGTTCAATTCTCATGACAGCTCGTAACTGTCTAACTATGGTTGCTGACACCATTACCCAGGCATACACACAACACAGGTAAAACACCAATGCACATTAAAAAAAGAAAGAAAGGTCATGAGATACCAGGCAGCAGAAGTGTATATGAGGAGGAACTTTATAACTAAGATATGAAGTAAAAAATTATATAAATGGCTGTACTAAGAGTTTAGCATAGATGATAACTAGAGTAGCAATGCCTTCAGTTTCAACCATTGAATACCCTGCAACTTAAGCAAGGCAAAAAGTAGTTATGGGAAACATGTGACTACTAGAATAAAATAAATTCACTTTCTTTTTAGAAAAATAAGCTTTTTTCCTCATTAATTCATAAGAAGAATCGTTCAAATAGTTGTGTCACTTCCTTCCCCATAACTCTGAAGAATAACATAATGATACTATTTTTTCTGAGGCTGAGATTGAATCAGGTCCTCAAGCATGTTAAACATGAACTCTGCCGCTTAGTGACATCTCCAGTCTGGATATCATCATATGGTGATTTTAAAAAATATACAAAAATTAGTTTTTGATAAGAAAATTAATTTATAAATATGTAAAGATAAGTTGTAATTCAGATAAAGCTTTAAAAAAAGTTTTAGGCTTACATATAGTTGATGATAGAATTTGATATGTAGGACAATAGCTTATAGAAAGTAAAAAAAAAAAAAAAAGTACAACCTATTTCAGAATATATTTTAGGGCCCAGACCTTTCTGAGATATCTCAAGAAGGCGAGGGAAGAAATATTTACATGAATTTGAAAATCTTCTGTCCCCACATTGGGTGCCAAGTGAAACAGGAATTCCAGTTGGTGTTTAATGGAAACCCAGAGCCATATATTGGGGAAAAGCTGGAATATCAGAGAAGAAACAGACCACAGTCAGTTCTCACCCAGCCAACTTCTCAGGGTAAAAGCTATCTTCAAGAGGCCTAGGCCTGGTTTGTGCTTCTATAGAGTATCTTAAGGTCTGCCTATACTTGCCTTAAATATTTTCTTTGTCCAGTTGTTTCACTTCCAGGTTCAACTCTGCATTATAATTCTAGTTAGGATAAAGATGTGAGCTACTACTGTTTGGTAGTTAGGCCTTAAACTCACAGAAACACAGAAAGATCTCTGTCTCCAGAGTTATGAGATTAAAGGTATAGGTCACCACTGATCATTCCCATGCTGGGATTAAAGGTGTGAGTTACCACCCTCTTACCTCCAATGGTTGACTGTGGGGTAATTCTGTCCTCTGATATTCCAGGCTGATTTTATTAAATATAAAATATACCGCCACAGTTCTTCTTAGCAGTCCAATTAAAATTGAACAAGTTTCTAAATGAGTATATGAATAAGCTAAGGGTATGTTGAGAAACATGTAACATAAAAACTTAGATTTGACCCAGGGCTTCTCTATTGAATCAAGCCTGTTCACATGTCAAGGAACACATTTAGGGAAACAGTTCCTTGGGTTGACATGCCCAGATGACAGCAGTCTCAGATGAACCATAACAGCTAGCAAAATCAACCCAGAGTAACTCTCTAATTTTCCTTAATCTCTGAAATAGATTTTTATGGAGAAAACCAAACCAAAACAAAACCAGACCTCATAAAAGAGGTGATTTTTTTTGTGTGTGTGTGTACACATGCTTGCATGTGCATGTGAGTGAGTGTGTTGCTGGTTTTGCATATGCCAGGCAAGTATTCTATCAAATCACACCTCTAGCCCAAAGAGTCTTAAGAGTTCTCAGCCTAGATTCACATGAGTCACCAGCTCAACATCTGGCATAGGAATAATAGGCAAAGGTGTCTTAGGTAAATTAAGATGAAATGCCATGAAAGAAAGAGATGGAACCAATGTTTTTGTTTGTATTTACAATGTAAATTATATGTGCTATGTTTTATATATTTATTTCCCACAAAAGAAATGTAGTGAAATTTATACATATATACATATATATATACATGTATGATATTATATATAATATACTGTATCAATATACATATTGATATAGGGTATATATTGACAACATATTGTCAATATAATAATATATTGAATCTAGAGTAAGCTTCATTCAGTAGAGATACTGGTTTGATTTGTGTTCATTTATAGGAATGAAATTTAAAGTATAAATCTATACCATGGAGTCTTTGGCTGACAGTATTCTGAATGACTTCACTTCCCCATATATTTACATTTGCCAAAATTAGTAGGGACTGAAGACTGAGTCTTTCTTTTTTCTTTTATTTTTTTTTTCTTTTCTGACAATGTTTCATTACATAGCCTTGCTGGTTTCTAACTGGGTTTGTAGACTAGACCACTGCCCATTCACAGATCCGCTGTCCTCTGCCTCTGCAGTACTGGGATTAAATATGTGGGTTACCACCCTCCGTTCTAGGATTGAGTCTTTGAATATAAAACAAATGTTTTGCTTTGTCCTTTCCCCCAGTATCTTAAAATTTTTAACAGAGTAGCAAGTGAGGAGAGCAGGTTCGCTGTAAAATCTTTATAATATTTCAGAGCTGTGCCATTGTCATGCCTGATTTGGTGCTGTGTATTCCCAGAGTGTGTGCTTTTACTCAGAACAGTTCACACAGGCCATTAGTCACAGGACAGGTCGTATACATCTTCAGGCAGACATTTACTGATGGAACATTTACCTCAGAAGAATTATTTAAACAGTAGCATCTTATATTAATTGTCCTTCTCCCTTATAAGACATGATGAAGATATTGATAGCATTAACCTGTGGTTTTGTTTCAGGTGAGAGCACCCATGGTTAATCCAGCGTTAGGCGCTCATGAAGCTGACTTTTTAAAGCCATCGGGAACTCTCATTAGCTTTATTTACCCTACCCAAAATCCAGACTTGCTAAATAAACTTTCTGAAAGAAAAACTACAGTTCTGGCAATGGACCAAGTTCCAAGAGTCACAATTGCTCAGGGATACGATGCTCTCAGTTCCATGGCCAACATTTCTGGGTAGGTATATTCTTTCTTTCAGTAGAACAAAAACAAGGAAGGGGGCATGGGTGTTCATACTGCAGGTCTTCTAGAATTTTACCTTGTCATAATTGCTGGGGACTGAGCTTTCTACACTTAAATTAGTTTTTATGATTCATTTTATTTTTTTGCACAATAATCACAGTAATATGTATTACATGTCTTACCTTTGTAGTTAGAAGCAAATACTTACACCTACCAAAGGAAATAGCTGGCAGAGTGTTTGCATAAGGCAGCTATATTTTTATGTTGTAATATTGCGTGAGTTCTGGTTATGTTAAAAGAAACTCCGAGTCAGATATAGGGAAAGGCTGAAATATCAAATAGAGAAACACCACAGTCAGATCTCACCCAGCTGTCATCCGGCTTCCTCAGCCATGCTCCTCATCGCTTCTAATGCCTCATCTGTCTTCCTATGCCTGCTGTAAATACCCTTTTCACCCAGTTGTATCACATCTAGGTTAATATTAAAGGCATGAGCTACTACTATTTGGAAGTTAGCCTTGAACTCACAGAAACACAGAAAGATCTCTGTTTCTGGAGTTATGGGATTAAAGACAAGGCACCACTACCTGCCTGGGAGCCTGGAACTCCCTCAGTAAACTAAGATGGCCTCAAACTCAAATCCGATGGGATTAAAGGCATAGGTCACCAGCTGGTCTTTCTCTGTGCTGGGATTAAAGGTATGAGTTACTACTCTCTGATCCTCCTGGATTGACTGTGGGTAGATCTCTTGATATTCCAGTCTGGTTTTGTTAAATAGATAACATATCACCACATTGTGTGTACATGCATTAAACTGAAATAGTTGTTTTTACAGGTCACCAGTTAGATACTGGCAGTTTTATGTGTATTAATGTAATAAATACTGTGTTGAGCTTTTGCATTTGAACATGTTTAGGGTGAGGTTTGTGTGAAACTTTCTGCCTGTAATAATGTCAGTGCCCAATGTGGAACAATTTTGACTTTGGATTTTATGTTAGGAGTGCTTGGCATACTGTTTTACTATTAATTAATTAATTATTTTATAGTTTAACTGTGCAGTTCAGACTGGTCTAGAAATAGTTCAGTGTAGCCTCAGGCCTAAGTTGTGATTCCCCTGCCTCAACCTCCTGAGAGCTGAGATTACAGGCACATATCATTATGTCTAGGTTAGTCACCTTGCTTAGAGTTCCCTTAAGTAAATCCATAAAATAGTTAATGAATTAGGAAAATTTCCAAATTAGAGTGGGGTTTTACCTGGCATCAAGTCTGTATTTCTGACTAAAGCCTGTCCTTTGTCTTCTGACGTCACAAGGATGGACTTCATTTGCCTGCCAGCACTGATACATTCCCTTTTTCTCTTTCTTTTTTAGAACTATTTTTTGCTGTTGTTGTTGTTTGGCTTTTTGAGACAGGGTTTCTCTGTGTAACAGCCTTGATTGTCCTAGAACTAGCGTTGTAGACCAGGATGGCCTTGAACTCACAGAGATCTGCTTGCCTCTGCCTCCAGAGTGCTGGGATTAAAGGTACACACCACCACCACCCTGCTTAGAACTCTATTTGTATTTTAAAAATATATAGTATATATTTAAAATTCTTTGAGACTTTCATATATGAAGACAATGTGTTCTTCCACTAATTTCTTCCAGATTCACTGCTCCCTGACTTCCAAACTTTGTCTTTAAAATAATAATAATAATAATAATAATAATAATAAAAATAATTCTGAGTCCATTTTGTGCTGACCATATACTCTGGGTATAGGACCATCTGTTGGAGCATGGTTGACCCACCAGAAGCCACACTATTAAAGAAAAAAAACCAAGTCTTCCTCTTCCGGAAGCTATCTCTGTCTTTTACAGCCAGGGGTCAGGAGCCCCTCCTCCTCCATGCTGGAGTGGTGATTGGCTTGGCCATGTGCAGCCAACCACAGCTGCCATGTGTGGTCATGAGTTCAGAGATCTTGTCTTCTGAAGAAGATGTTGTTTTGATCTGGTCCTCCCCGAGATATGGAAGGAGGAGGTATATAGAGATGTCCTGTTTGTGGCTGAATTTCTACATTAACTGCTATTATATCAATAAACTTTTCTGACATGGCCCGAGAGTTACACTAATCAATGGATATATAACTTTAGAGGGCAGTCTGAGACCCTGTCCATTTAGTAAAATAATAGCAGTAGGTTCACCCCTGAGGCTTAAGAGCTCCCCAACCATGGGTTCTTGGCCAGTTTTACAATACCAGGTATGAGTTTCTTCTTTTGAAACAGGCCTTAAATCAGTTGGTTACCAGTGTAACATTTGTACCATTGTTATATCCTCAATCCTGACATTGGGCTTTTTTTTTTTTTTCAAATTCATGGTGTCTCAGGGGAGCATTGGAACATTACCTTCATGTGTAGAGTAACTTCAATTAAACTCACATATTTAATATATATATATATATAAATATATGCTTGTAAAAGTAATAAGTTTCCATATGTGTTGGGGGGCCTGGTTTGGGGTCAGGAGTTGGGGTTTCCTTTATGCTCAGGATTCTGCTTTTCCCCTTGGGGGGAAGGGCCCAAGATGGCACAGAAGCAATGACTCGGCCTCTGGGAACAGGTTGAAGCAGCAAGTTCAATTTTATTATGGAGAGGAGGACTTTAAATACTTTTCCCCATACCCTCCCCCTAGCCAGGGGAAAGGGCTTTGATTTGCTGGTATCTTCAGCTTCGGGTGGTGGTCTCTCTTGACGGTCTAGGATGGTGGTGTCTGGACTCCACCCTTGTCAAGGCCCCAGGTCTTGTTTAGGGACACTTGTGTTTTAAGGCACTAGTTATTACCAGTTTGCACTGGCTGAAGCTGGACTGATCTTCAAGACTCTTAGAAGCCCATACATTCTACACATATGGCTTTCTCAAACATTGTTGGAGGCATCACCATTCTTGATTTCAAATTATACTACAGACCACAGTAAAACAATTTATTTTGCTGGCACAAAAATAAACATATTGATCATATTCTATCATATTGATAGAATCAAGAGTCCAGATTCCATATCCCTACATCAACTGGGTTTTCCCAAAGATGAGAAATAATAACATCTTTTACAAAAAAAAAAAAAAAAAAAAGAACAACAGGGGGCTGGAGAGATGGCTCAGAGGTTAAGAGCACTGACTGTTCTTCCAGAAGTCCTGAGTTCAATTCCCAGCAACCACATGGTGGCTCACAACCACCTATGATGAGATCTGGTCCTCTTCTGTATACTATATACATAATAAATAAATAAATAAATCTAAAAAAAAAAGAACAACAACAAACCCCTAGATATCTACTGGTAGAAGAACTTGATCCATACCTCTCACTCTCACTCTGAGCTCAAATCAGTCCCAAGTGGATGAAAGATCTCACTGTTACATCTAGCTCTCGAAGATATGTATGAGGGATCACATTGGGGTCTAGGCTCACTAAGGACTTTCTGAACAGGATGACCTCAGTCACCTAGGAAATAGGGCCAACAATCACACAAGAGGGACTTTATGAAATGAAAGAGCTTCTGTATTGCAAAGGAAACTGTCAATCAAAGGAAGAGGCAGCCCACAGAATGGGAAAGAGTCCAAGTGTCTTCTGTGGAATGGTACATAGCAAAGCATTCTCCAGTCTAATCTGCTTGCAGGAGTATGGCCCATAATCATGCCTGTCATGTTCTGAGGGTCAGGAATGACCACCAACTTTCTGTAAGGGTAGGACAATCTGGAGATAGGGAAATGCTTATGAAAACAGTTTCTCAAAGAAACTAGTTCCATTAAATTTTAAGCTAATGTGAGTAAGGCACCAATGAAAGTATTAAAAGAGAAAACAGTGCATATGAAAAAAAAAACCCACTATGAATAAAGTCTTTCACAGAGTCTTGCATGAACTGGAAGGTTCTTAGGTTTTTATGTTTTAAAATCTATTATTCTTTCTTTGTGTGTGGATAAGTATGGGCCTGCATATATGGTGGTCAGGGAACAACAGCTTTTCCGAGTTGGTTCTTCTGCCTTGTTGAGGAAGGATCTGGTTTGTATTGAGCTATGTACCCTAGGCTACTGGCTTGATCATCTTCCAGGTAATTCCCCTGTCTTCACCTCCCATCATGCTAGAACCTTGCTAGGGTTACAGATTTGTGGCACCATTCAGCTTTTTAAAATGTGGCTTTCTTCATGGGATCAAACTCAGTCTGGTAGGCTCAGATTGCAAGAACCTTTACTGTCTGAGTCAGTTCACTGGCCCAGGTTTTGTGTTTTAGATGTAACATTCATCAAATATGCCACTGATTGTACCTTGTGGTTCAACTGCACAAGCTTCAAGGACCCGGGTTCAATCCCTACTATGTCAAAGGCCAGGTGAGGTGGCACAAGTCTACACTCCCAGTGCGCCAGATGGATCCCTGGGACTCACCAGCCAGCCTAGTCTAATTATCTAGCTCAAGGTCTCAGTGAAAGACCCTCCTCCTTTTTACACCCCCACCCACAAATAGGATTTTTGTGTGTAGCTAGGATGGCCTTGAAAGCAGTGCTGGGATGTTGGGATTAAAGGCACCTTCAGAATCTTTTGAGCAAATGAAATGTTACAAGATAATGATAAATAGGTCCAATTAGTGCCTTGGACTACAGGTTGAATTTGGATGGGCAGAGTGTTTACAAACACCTACTTTCTATTTTGAAAATATTTTTTTCCTGTTCTAGTATGCTTAAGTTACAATAACAGCAGTGATAATAACGTGTTTTTGTATTATTTGTTTTATTAAGTAATATTAAACCATGAGGGAAAGGTTTTGCTGCAAGTCAGCAAAGTATTAGTATTACTTTGTTTAATTAAGTAAAGTTAACTTGGAAATGAGATTAGTGTGGTGTGCCTCAAAGTTCCTAGTAAGACGAAGCTCACTGTTAATTTTTATTGGATAATTTGTTTTTGTAGCTAAATCATATTTACCAAGCATTGTCATGTGACAGGAACCACACTAAGTATTTCACCTGCATTAACATATTTAGTCCTCATGAGATTGATGCTCTTCTTGGCTCTATTGTATATCTATTGTATATATAGAAAATACACTGTATATATATATATATATGTATACATATGTAGTATATTTGGCTCTATTGTGTACATGTATTGTATATATAGAAAATACACTGTATATATATTGTATAGATATATACATATAAATATATATGTTGTATAAATATATACAATTCTACTGTATATATAGGAAAGATAGGAAAGTAAGAATTGACTTTGCTCAAGGTCTCAAATCTGATCAATTAATTGATCTGTCTCAAGAGCCCAAACACTCACCCACTAAGAAAGGCTAGTGAGTGCTCTTTACCCCTTGGAAATCTTATGTACATGTGCACAGCTAATCTCAGCCTTTCTTTAGTGTTATGTAACTGCTACATAGTCATTAAAGAAAATTTGAACAACATGGTAAAATAAAAAGGGAGGTTTGAAGATGTGGAGCCTCTACACCTATAGAAAAGTGCTCTTGGCGTTTTTTTGGTGTCTTTCCTTGTTTCTGTCTTAGAGTCTGTAGTGTTTGTTAAAGGGCTGGGCAGCTCCTTAGATGAGAGTCTTTATCCACAGACAAGTTCAACTCAGACTTCAGACTTCTCTGTTCCTGACTAGCTGGTGTCCATGGGCAAGTGTTTTTACCTTTGTGTTCATCCGTCCTTGTTTGTGAAGTAAATGTAGTAATTGTTAAGTGTTCAGTGGCTGATTGTGAAGGTTGGAGATGCAGGTTTTTTTTTTTTGTTTTTTTTTTTTTTTACTACACTCTTTTGGGGGGGGTCCACCACCCAGCTTCCAAATAAAACGCTGAGACTTATTCTTACTTATGAATATTTGCCTGGCTTTAGCTTGTCTTTTCTTAACTTAAATAATCTTATCTACCTTTTGCTTCTGGGCTTTTCCCTTTCTCTATTCTCTATTCTTTTCTTTCTTTTTTTCTCCATGGCTGGCTGTGTAGCCGGGTGGTTAGCTCCTAGCATCCTCTTCTCCTCCTTTTATTGCTCCCATCTTCTCTGTCTCTTCTATTTATTCCCTCTGCCCGGCATCCCTGCCCAGTTCTCTCTCCTGCTGTTTAGCTCTTTATTAGACCAGCCAGGTATTTTAGGCAGACAAAGTAGCACAGCTTTACAGAGTTAAACAAATGCACCACATCTTTGCGTTATTAGACAAGTATTCCACAGCATAAGCGAATGTAACACATTTTAGACTAATATTCCACAACAGGTTGGACAGGTAAGTGTATAAAACAATGCTTAGAAATAATCTTGTCATAGAGTACCATGCAAACATTAGGTTTCTGCAGTTATGTAATTGGAAGGTTATAATAATATATGGACTCTTTACCTTTTATTTTATGGCACTGTTATTTTTTTTTTCCAGTTACAAGGCTGTTGTTTTAGCAGCGAATCATTTTGGAAGGTTTTTTACTGGTCAGATTACCGCTGCTGGAAAGGTACCCCCAGCTAAGGTATGTACAACATCCAGTGCTTCTTTACAAGACAAATTGAAGGTGTCATAACTATAGTGATTTTTTAAAGGTATGTTAGCTTCACTGATGTTTTTGTAGTACTGAGAAATCTAAAGTAAAGCCTTAGTGCTGAACATTTAATGTCACTTGAAAGAGGAAACATTTGGCTTTTTGCTTGTTCATTTATTTATTTATTTTCATTCTAGTCTTTTTTCTTTTTCTTCTCCAGTTTTTTACTTATTCTTAAATTCTTAAATCTATTTTGACTAGGCTCATTTTGATCTGTAGACCCATTTACTATTTCTTTTTAAAAGCTTCAAGCTATTATTCAGTAAGTCTGTGATTTTTGATTACTGCAACATCATAGTTTGTGGAAGAAACTTTGATTTCTTCACTCCTGTGCATTGGTGGGGAGGGGTGTCAGGAGGACAGGACTTAATGGGAGGTAGTATAATCAGAGCAAAGGCAAGGGTGCTGCTTCCTGAATCCAGATTGGGAACAGAGAGAGAAAGAGATGGCAAGCAGTGAGGTTGGGAAACTACAAGTAGAGGTTACATTGTGACCTTTTAATCGAGTCCACCAAATATAAACCCTGAGTTGAGATGTAAGAAACCGGACTTAGAAATGTTGTCATCCATCTGATTGCTTTCTGTTCTTAAAGCTTGTTTTACAAACTCAAAATTGTTCTACCAATAAATCTATGAAGGAAAACAAACACAAGCAGCCTTGAGAAAACAGACCATGGAAAGAAAAGCAAGACCTTTAAACAAAGGCTAAGATATATATATAGCAAGAATATATATGTGAACCCCATAGATGGATGGTACAGGAGACACGAAACTTCCTATATCTGAAATATGAAACGTTCTTATTGCATAAGATCATGAGGAAATTAAAACTGGTCAGAGAATGGATGCTGTTCTTAAGCTGGCTGAATGCATCCATGTGCAAGCCAGCACCTTGGTTCTGATTAGGAGCTCTGTAGAAAGGTGTAGAAGTTTAGGGGAAACTTAATAATATGGGATTAAAAAGTGCAACAAAACCCAAGAGGCTTAACAGGATATGCAGTGCGTTATTAAAAGGTCGATCGGTGGCTGTATCTACTAGTGTTTAGATTCAGTGCCTTGGGGTAATGGCTTTGGCCTGCAAGTCTAATGACCTGAGTTCAACACCTGGGACCCACTGAAGAAAGCAACAGCTGTGAGTTGTCCTCTGACCTCCGCATGCGTCCTGTGGCATGTTTCCCTTTCCCTACCCCTTACTCACAAATAAATAAAGCGTCACTAAGACATAAGTTCAGCTTAAGTAACTTTGGTCTGACATAAGAAATCATTTTCTAAAATTGAAGAACTAGATTCTGTGAGACTTATCATGTAGAGTATTTTAAAATTAGTTTTAAACAGTTTTTTTAATATTTATTTTTATTTTATGTGAATTGGTGTTTTGCCTGCATGTATAACTGTGTAAGGGTGTCAGATCTTGGAATTACAGACAGTTGTTAGCTGTTGTGTGGATGCTGGGAATTGAACCCCCATCCTCTGGAAGAACAGTCAGTGCTCTTAACTGCTGAGCTATCTCCCCAGCCCCTTAAACAGTTTTTTAAAACTTGTTTAGAATGAACAAGTTTATGATATGATATGTTGAGTACTCAATTTAGACATGAGAGACAAGCCTGAACATACAAATACCATCCCTACTGCACAAATATTACATTCCGTGTGGGTCACAATGAGGATGGGAAAATCCAGATAAATATATGATACAAATCCAATGATAGGTTGATGTGTAATGAGAATGTGCTACTTCTTAAGTTATGTAAGGCCTCTGCTGTCATCTGAAACTAGGGATTTAAGATGCTGGCCAAAGGGACCATCGTATATAAGACACTGAAATGGGAAAGAGTTGTGTGTGTCCCAGGAAAAGAAGGCTCTTGGCTTTGGAGAGTGGTGACGAACTAGGTGGAGGGTGATTCAAGATGATGTGAAAGACAGAGGTCTTGCTGGGTGACGCAGGGCCACCCCTACAGGTTATGTTATAAATCAGACAGATGTGGCTCCCTCTGCCTGGCCTTGTACATGGGAGCTGGGGACCTGAAGTCAGTGAGTTAAGTACCACACTCACTGAGCTGTTTTTTCTAGCCTAACTATTGGTTATCGTGCTGTCCAATAGATCCCTTGATTTTTTTCCCCCTCCTAACTGTAATCATGTGTCTTTTTCATTCTTTTTGTTTTTGAGAGACTGTCTTGCTCTGTAGCTCAGGTTGGCCTTCAACTCCTTAATCTTCCTAGCTTTAGAATTTGATTAGAGTAATTTTATACATCAGTACTATTGTTGACAGGAGAATTGGCTTAGTCCTGTACTTTTAAAAATATATATATATACTTGTTTGCTGTTATTATTTTCTTTGTAGTGTTGTCAGAACTTTTGTGTAGAACAGGGTTGGTACTTTGGAGTTTAGATTCTGATATTTGTTTGCCAATGTCCCTTTCTGACCCAATTTCTGGGGACTTTTCAACAAACCACCATCCTGGACATCCGTTGGTATTGTTTCTGAGGTATTGTCTCGGGGTCAATGGAGCACTCAGTTTTGACAGTGTAGACTTCTTATAAAAGCAGAAGGAACCATAGGCCTGATGGGCGGGTGAGAATTTACACACTTCCCTGTTTCTGTGGGTCACACTTTTGTTCCAACAGGAACAAGGAGTTGCCTTCATGTAGCTATTTTTGGGAGGCACAACCAACCTTATTTTCTCAGGAAAGCCCATTCGAGGCTAGAAACATCATTGGTTCACTGTGCTTCTGTGTGTGTATGGTGATGGTGGGGTGGGGCGGGGCTGGAGTTTCTATGCGATTCTTGGGTTCTCTCAGCTCTGATCCTTCTGTGGTTAGGAAGAATCACTTATTTCACATATTTCAGATATAAATCATTCAAGATGGTCCTCAGTTCTATATTTGGTTACCAGGTCTTCAGAAGCATCTGAGCTCAAAACAGTAGTTGGCATGGATGTTTTGTCAAAGTGTGTCCGTCTTTGGTACATTTTTAAAAGTGTTTTATGAACCCAGGAAAGCCTTGGCTTTGGAGAGGGAGAGTAGCTGGAGGACCATCCTAGCATCTTGGTGGTAGTTTCTGTACAGTGTAAATGAACTCGTTAGTCATTCACATGTGTGGCACTCACTATGCTTGGATGGCCTCATCTCTGGGATGCTGGCTGCCCTGGAGGTTTTAGGGAAAGTTGTTGGTCACTGGTTTCTTTGATCAAGTTTAAAAACACTGGTGATTCAGTTGAAGGATAGACCCTTTGCTCCACACATGTGGTCATCTGCTCCACCATTCACACCATTGATTGTTAACTATGTACCAGGCACCAGGAGTTATCAGCCAGTGATCTTTTGCTATCATCTGGTAACCAGCTTTAAAACATTACATGCCAGGCACTGATGATGCAGGTCTTTAGTCCCAGCACTGAGGAGGCAGAAGTAGGTGAGTTCAATGCCAGTCTGGTCTACAAAGCAAATTCCAGGACAGCTAGGACTAGACTGAGAAACCCTGTCTTGATAAAACAAAACAAAACAAACAGCCACAAAAAACTCCAAACCAAAATAAAACAAAAAAACCATTCCTTGTTCTTTTTTCTCAGATCCTGATAGTTGGTGGCGGTGTCGCTGGACTTGCTTCTGCAGGTGCAGCCAAGGCGATGGGCGCAGTTGTCCGAGGATTTGACACTAGGTGAACCTTTACCTAGTAATTAATGTTTAACCAAAAACACTTGTTTCAAATGGGGTTTATTACATTAGAGATTAGCTCACTGAAGTCTTTTTATTTGCTCTTTCCAATTAAAATGTTTTTTTTTTCTTTTAAAAAGTTGGCTCAAATAAAAAAATTACTGGAAAAATGTTGTACATGCAAGGTCTTAATATAGCAGAAATAATAAAGTAACTGAAAATTAATATGTACATTGACAATGGGCCCAGAGTTTTCTGTGGTGACCTTGTAGCATGTGGCTTTACTGTGCCCCTTTTATCTTTAAAATGCCTTTGGGAACTAGGCAGGGCATGAACAAAGCTGATAGGGTCATTGGGCAGTGATCATGCCTAGCACTGATTGGCTTGAAGTGGATAGAACTGATGATGACAGTCTTCAAATACTTTTTTATTTGGTGAGACTGAGACTGGGTATTGTACTCAGGCCTCATACATGCTGAGTAAGTGCTCTATTACTGAGCTATAGACAGGGCCTACAAATCACTTCTTACCTAGGGATAGCAACGCATGAACTGTAATTTTAGCATTTATGCTAAGGCATCTGCTTTGTATATATATATATGTATATATATATGTGTGTGTGTGTATATATACATGTATATATTTTTCTCTAAAGATTATAGAACACGTAGGAGAAACTATTTTTCTTTATTGTATTTTTCTAAGAGAGCCATAAAAACATTTTTCTAGGTTGTTTGCAAAGAGAAGTTTAATTAAAATTCTTCATTGCTGAAGGTGCCAGATACCAGCATTTATTAAATGCTTTTTAGGTCCGAAGATTATTTTGTTCCATTTTTGGCAGTGGCGGCTGGGGGGGGCAGTTCAAAACACATAAATATTTATTGTCAATGAGGTCACTGCAGTATCAACACTACTGCCAATCTTATTTATTTATTTTCAGTGCCAGAGATGGATTCTAGGGCCTTGTGCATGCTCAGCACGTGCTCTGCCAACTGAACACTTTCCTTTCACTGCCAATCATGAATAGTGGAAAAAAATCAAAGTTGGAAAGACTGTGACTTTTAAACATTCATAGAATATGATAAACAGCCCTTTCTTGACCTTAGGGAAGTGAGGTTCTTATACAATCCAGCTCATCTCAATGAGAGAATGAGGCATTTCCAGAGCAGCCATGACATCAGCAAGGGAGAGGTGGGGCCAAAAGTGACATTGCTTTTGTGCTTTCATTTTTAAGGTTTGCTGAGGAGCAGATTTTCCCAAACCTTGAAGTCTTTAGAAAGTGAATTGATTGTTCATGTTTTCTATATAACGGATAATGATATTCAAGTATGACTGTTTCCTCATTCACCACTCCAGAGCTGCAGCTTTGGAACAGTTCAAGTCTCTTGGTGCTGAACCCTTGGAGGTGGACTTGAAGGAATCTGGTGAGGGCCAAGGAGGCTATGCGAAAGAGATGTCCAAAGAGTTCATTGAAGCTGAAATGAAGCTCTTTGCTCAGCAATGCAAGGAAGTAGACATTCTCATCAGTACAGCGCTGATTCCAGGTATGCTACCGGGGAAACGGATAGCTTTAAGATATTTTTATGAATGATATTTTAAGGGGCTGGAGAGATGACTCAGAGGTTAAGAGCACTGGCTATTTTTTCCAGAGATCCTGAATTCAATTCCCAGTAACCACATGGTGGTTCACAACCATCTGTGAAATCTGGTGCCATCTTTCCGCTTGCAGAGATATATGCAGGCATGTGTAATAAATAAATCTTAACTAAATAAATGAAAACAACAACAACAACAACAAAAATATCAAATGATATTTTGAAATTTAGAATGAAGGTTGTTAGGGATTCTGTCCCCATGACCAAAATCTACTTGGGGAAGAAAGGGTTTATTTCTACTTACACCTCTGTGGTGACACTCACTGATTGAAGTCAGGGCAGAGGCCACTGAGGAGTTTTGCTTATCAGACCCTTTGTATGAAACACAGGACCACCTTACCAGGGGCGCCACTACCCACAATCAGCTGGGCTCTCCCACACTAATGGCTAATTAAGAAAGTGCTCCAGTCTTACCTACAGCATGATTTTTTTTTTTTTTTTTTTTTTTTGAGATAGGGCTTCTCTGAGTAAAAGCCAAAGCTGTCCTAAAACTTAAGATGTGGACCAGGCTGGCCTCTGCCTCCTGAGTGGTGGATTTAAAGGCATGAGCCACCATGCTTGACTCTGTACAGTTTTAGGGAGGCATTTTCTCAGTTCAGGTCTTTTCTCTCAGATAACTCCACCTTGCATCAAGTTGATAAAGCACACTACATCCATATACACATGCACACAAACAAAACCAGCCAGTTTAAGGGTGAATAGGGTTTAGGGTTTGAATTTCTTTTTTCTTTTCTTTTTTTTAAATTTAGATTGATGATAATTTTGCAATATTTATGTACTGAAAATAACAGTGGACATTTAACCCAGTGATGAGTTCTTTGGCCTTTGCCTTTTCCAGCTTAGCAATGCCTCACAGATTTAGTGCCTGAAATAGTACTTTCTTGTCTGGATCGCCAGCCTGCAAATAAGGACATGGAAATTTATTACTAATTATGAAAGCTTGGCATTAGTTTTTATAGCTTAAATTAACCTGTCTCTATTAATCTACACTCTGCCATGTGTTTTGATTTACCTCTGCTCTGTACCACATGTCCAACTTCTTCAGAGTCTTGCTGGTAGCTCCACGTTCTTCTTCCCAGAGTCCTCTCTTCCCAGAAGTCCCACCTGTTCTCTCCTGCTTAGCTATTGGCCATTCAGCTTTTTATTAAACCAATCACAATGATACATCTTCCCAGTGGACAAAAACATTATCCCACAAAAAGGACCCAGGATGTTGCCTCCCCCATGGCAGGGGATCTCATCATATCTGTTGTTATAATTGATTGGTCTTCATAGCTTTCACTAGCTTAGCCAAAGCACCCTTGTCTTTTGAGTTAACCTGTGTGAAGGCTACAGTGATACTTGTCCATGTCCTCTTGTGGACCAGCCCCAGCCTGCCCTTTCCTTTGATGATGTAGTAGGGGACAAACTTGTAGCACAGGACAGGTAAGAAGACCACCAGCTCAGTGATGTCTATGTTGTGGACATTGGTTACCGGCTAAACTGCCTTGTTCTACCCCGCCCCCTGGAACACACAACCATTTTGCCTGAGGGCTTGGGCTGCTCCTGTCACAAAAAAGCCTTTACAGAAGCTTGACTCAGGGTTAAGAAGCTTAATTTTATTTTTCCCAGTGATTTCTGGTTGAGGAAATTCATACACCATTGTACATGTTTGAAATGTTTGGATTTTTTTTAAAAGTTTTTATTTTTTATTTAAATTTATTTATTAGGCATACAGTGTTCTGACTGCAGGCCAGAAGAGAGTACCAGATCTCATCATAGATGGTTGTGAGCCACCATGTGGTTGCTGGGAATTGAACTCAGGACCTCTGAAAGAGCAGACAGTGCTCTTAACCTCTGAGCCATCTCTCCAGCCCCCAAAATGTTTGGATTTTTTAAAGTGAAGATTTGTGTGTGTGTGAGTGATAAAAGTACTAGAGAAAGAAAAAAAAAATCACTATAGACCCTAGGCACAGAAGTCATTAATAATATCACATGATGTCTTTCAGTGAATTTTCATGTAACTATGTTTATATTATAGGGTATTTTCTATGTACAACATTTTATTTTTAACTGCTGTCTTCACCAAGTTTTTGATTAAGTGTTTATTTTTTCTATTTTTTTATTGTTTTTTGAAAATCAATATCAAACTTTATATAAAAAGCAAAACATTCAGAATAGATTTAAAAAAACCCATACAGTAATAAAACTTCTCTTTTCTCTAAAATATATGAAACATAAAAAATAAAATCTAAAGCTTCTCAAGCCAGCATAGGCTCATCTACAGATAAAGAAAGTACAGTAGGTCACAGCATTTCTGTTCTTTTTAAGACACTATGTTTTCATTGTTGAAAAGTGCTGAAAAATCTAAAGAATTAAAAATAAGTCAGAAATTGTCTATCCTTGGAGGATCTAGTTCCTTTTCCAGATGGTTCCCAGGTGGCTGGTCTTGATTCAGTGAGCTCCCCAGAGCTCCAGCCAGCCATCACTGTGAGAATTTTCCTCATAGTCTCTATCCCCTTGCTCATGTAGAGTCTCCTCCCCTGCTATCAGCTGGGCCAGGGACTCAGCCCAGTGCTCAGCCATGTATCTCTGCCTCTACTTCTATTGATTATTAGATGTAAGTTCTGTGATGGCACTTAGGGTGGTTATTCATTTGATTATGGGGGAAGTTCTATTTAGGCAACACCTTCACTATTGGTTGGAGACCTAGCCAGGGACATCCTGTGAATTCTCGGACCCGGTCTTTTTCCAATCCCATATTTGCTTCCTCTATTTAGCTCTCCATCTCTTTTTTTCCCTCTCTATCAGAGATCATCATGACTAATATCTTAATGATAATGTTTTCATACAAAATAAGTTCATGTGTACATGTATATATTTATGGGATTTTCAGAGAATACTTTTATTTAAGAATATAGCACTTTGTTATTATTTTCTTTGACTTTTTTGGAGGGTGGAAGGATTTATCATGTTTATTTACATGTGTGTGCACATGTCTCTGTATGTGTGTGCCATGTGAGTGCAGTGCATGAAAGCCAGAAAAGGGTATTAAATTCCCTGGAGCTGAGTTCGGGGCAGTTGTGAGACACTGACGTGGGTTCTGGAACTTTACCAAGAGCACTCAGTGCTCTTAACCAGTGACCCATCTCTCTGGCCCTGATTTGTTTGTTTGGTTCAACCAGATTCTGAGATCTATGACAGCAGGGAGTATTTTTAGATCTTAATATTTTCTCTTTGTTCCTGCTGAATTCATATTGTCAAACCAATAGATATTTATTGATCAGTAAATGGTAGTTAGGTATGGGTAGATTATAGAATGAAGATACTCTTTGTTTTGTGTTTTCTTTCCTTGCCTCCATCTATTGTGTCTGCTGTTGAACAATGAATACCATGTTGCTTTTAGTTTTTTCTGCTTCCTGAAAGAAAATGAGACAGACAATGAAACTTGAAGAATCCACAGTTGCTCGTGTTTGATTCTACTCTGGGACTTTCCTCTTCTTTATATCACAACTTTTTTCTCCTCATGATTCTTTTGCCTGAGAGATCTTTACACAAGCCTAGGTATATTGGTATACAAATCAAACATTTGGTAATAGATCAGAAAGAAATTTATTTTAAAGGAATTTTTAATATATACATATATATGATTTTAGTATTTATTAAGATTAAAGCAAATTTACATACTAATAAAACAGATATATTTGTTTGTTTTATGTAAAGAATGACATTTGGGCTGAATATTCCATACTACAGAATCTAGAACATTTTCAGTAGTTTTTCAGAATTGATCAAAATTTTCATTTTATAGTCATCAATTCTGAGAAAACTGCTTTGGGTACATAGTATATAGTTGAAAATGGCAAGAGTTTGTTTAGGGTCACTCAGAAATTGATGGAAATCCTATTCTTGTTCCAAGCCAAAATTTCTTTATTATTAATAATAATATTTGCTGTTTATAAAAATGATAGATGAGCTGTTTTCTCCAGTTGCCACCATCCCACCGGAGCACTGTTAGAAGAAGCAGGGAGGCAGGAGGGTGATATGGATTCAGTAGAAATGAGGCTGATGTTTGAGTATTTGTCCAGGATAGTGTTTGTGGAATCTGTGAGCTAGGATGGAAAGTATACTCAAGCAGTGTCAGGAGAGCACCCCAGGATTTCCCTCTTTACGATAGCGACTCCTAAGAAGGAAGTAGGAGACCCGTGTTGTACCCATCATCTGTTTTAGGAGCACCTACCTGCACCTTGGAAAAGGCAGTGTTAGGAGCTGACAGATATGTAACAAGCAGCCAGTAGAGGGTGCTAAAACATTTACTCACTGAGTGATTAAGGCAGGAAGCTAGCTAGCTTTCTTTAATCAACTCAAACTCCTAATAAAGAAATGGCAGTAATTTTGACATAATGTATAGCTTTGTTATTGATTATAAAGCTATGAGTGATACAACTCAAGATCTCTTAGGTAAACCTACCGGTAAACCTGCATAGCTTGTTTTGATACAGGGTCTTGCTGTCCAGTTCAGATGGACCTTGGATTTGTGATCCTCCTGCTTCAGCCTCCTAAGTGCTAGGATTACAAGATTGCAGATGGCTGTTGTTTTTATTTATTGACAAGTAATTTCTACTCAGTGTATTTTAGTAGAAGGTCAACTGTGTGATAATCTTGAAGACTAGCTGAGAAGGTGTTGCCCACAGGCTTTACTGCATTTCCTATTTTTTGAAGCCATGATCTCATATTAAACTTGCAACAAGTTTGTGATCAATACATTGTCCCAGAACCTGCCCTTAAAGAGATGACACGCTTAACTCCTGCAAATTAGAGAGAGAGAGAGAGAGAGAGAGAGAGAGAGAGAGAGAGAGAGAGAGAGGGGAGAGAGAGAGAGGAGAGAGAGAGAGGAATTAGTATAGATTGTATGTGGTTGAAATAGTTGTGGAATGAGGTAACTGTTGTGTTGCCTCTACTGGGTTGGGTACTGGGTTAAATGTGAGAATTTACTTAATGCTAGTAGCTTCAGCATAGGCTACTTACAGTCTCAGAGATGCTGAATGCCAAGGAGAAAGTGATCAAGCTCCCTATCTAGCCTCTGCTAGGTTTACTGTGGCAGAAACTGCCTCTTTTACATTGAAAATCGCTCCTAATAATAACCCAGCCAATTAAGAACTCATGACCAGGGCTGTGGAGATTGTTTTATGGGTGAAATGTCTCCCACACAAGCGTGAGAACCCATATTTGGATTCCAGGCACTTGTGTACAAGGCATGTGTGGTGACATGTATGTATTTCCTTCACCGGAAGGGAGAGATGTATCCCAGAGGGTTGCTGGCAAATCAGTCTAGCCAAGTGGCAGTTCCAGGTTTAGTAAGAGACCCTGTCTCAAAGATTAAGGTGGAGAACAACAGATAAAGACACCTGATGTTGACCCCTGGCCCCCACACATGACCTCCTTCTATGCCTGGTGCATGCACCCACAGGCATACACTCACACATGCATGTGTACAACATGCACATGAACATGTACATACTGCACACATAAAATAAAATAAAAATTTGTGAAGACTGTAGTTATATAACTTTCCTGCTCTCCATTCCCTGTATTAGATCTTTCTCTTTTCAATTTAATGGCCCATAGCTCCTGAAAGGCCTGAGATTTTTTTTTAAATAATGGTGTCTGTGTCTTGGTCCACTGAGGTCCCTAGCATCATTAGATGAAGGCATCTAGATTCACCAAGGTTAGATCATAGCCACCTATTCCCCGGTCCCCATGTTATAAAGTTTATATCCTTGGCAATTGCATATTGCTTTGTTTTTTTTTGGTCCAAATTTAGCTTTGGGTTTCATGTTAAACATGTCTAACTAGTGTCTGCTGTCTTTCTTGCTGGACAGTTATCTGTAATTTCTGGTGGCTAGCTAGACCTTCCAGGCATTGGAATCAGAAAGTAATAAAGGGTGTGTATAGGAACGGTAAAATGTCTTGTCAGGAAGAAAGATATTTATTGATTATAAGTTGTAGTATCTTAGGCCATGGATACTTGGATTTGTTTTTAGTCTTAATCTCGACTAGGTAGCAGTATTTTTTGTGTTTATACCAGTTAGGGTCTATAAAAATCTCCTGGGGAAAAATTTAGAAGGAAGTGGACCCAAGCTGAGGTGTTGCGGCCTCTTGGGAAATTCACATCGGTTCTGCATCTGAATGCTGTTCATCTTTCATAGAATAAGCTAACAGTCCAAAAAAAAAAAAAAAAATGGCTTCCAGACTGTGATTTTAGGCAAGAAAATAATTCAATAATAACTGCTACTTGCCCATGGAATTCCACTGAGATAATTTGTGTTTCTATAACTGTATAATGTTTTTCAAAAGTTAGAAGAGTTTATTTTTTTAGAGTGTTTTTGTTTTTTTTTCTCAGTGCGCATTATGATTTTAGGAGTCAAAACTACACCATGTAGATCAGCAATTCCTACCATTTTGGAGGTTATATTACTTTTTTCTGACTGTCTTATTTATATTTCATGCTCCTCTCCCTTCTGTGTAGTTTATGACTCTATGGAATTTTAAAGTATTGCTTCCACACTACCACTTGTTTTGGGAATTTTAAAAGACAGAGAGAAATACTTCTATGTTACAACATCAAGGATTGGTAACCACAGGCTGTCTACATACCTCTTGGTAGCTTTCAACACAGATAGGGCCACTTGTCATCAGATGAAGGGTGCCAGAATTGTGGAGTTTTCTGTTGCCATTTGTCAGTCTTGATTTCTCAGGGTGTGTCTGACACACTTGGTGGATTGCTGAGCCACGTTTAATAAGTGTTCTGTTAGAAAAATTTATGCCACAGAGTTATATTCTGGTTTGGTTTGTTATTTCTCCAGAAGTATGTTGCAAGATGGAGAAGTATTATGTTCTTCTCCCTGCCAGTTCCTTTGAGTTGAAAGGCTTCGGAGGTGAGATTCCTTCTAGAGAAGAGCTATCCTTAACCCTTATGACATAGCAGTTCTGAATTCCCAGTCCCTTTTGTCTGCTCCACTCTTTCTTGTTAGAGGTCTGGTTCTCAATCTCCTGGCTTTCAAGTAACACATTAATCCAATAGTGTAGACTGTTTGGTTATTGTAGAAATCTACTCTTTGCCCACTTAGCCTTAACAGGTGGTAGCTCTTCATCTCATGAGGATTCAGACTAAGTGTTGCTTACACCATGATGAGGCTCTATAGGCCACCCTGGGCACTGTGTCTATTTTGAGGAGTGTGCATGGGGGGTGTCACACACTAGGTGCATGCTGTGTTACTGCAAGTGTCACACACACATCACTCTTACTTTCACTTCTTCTTCCTCCTCCTCTTCCTCTTCTTCTTCTTCGGTAAGAACAGTCACATGGTCCAGCCTTCTGTGAGGAAGCTAGGCATTCTTAGAGGAATAAGGTAACACTAGTTTATTAAGGCTTCCATACCAAAGTGCAACTCACCCAGTAGTTTAAGCTACAGAAACTTATCTTCTAACTCTTTGAGGGAGTCTAGAAATTTTTGATCCAGTTGTTGGCAGGATTGGTCTCTCTGAGACTGTGCTTGGTTAAAGACGGCTGCCTTTCTCAGGCCTCTGTTCTCTCTGTATATGCATCCCTGTTACTTTTGATATTTAGTTTCTTTTCCAAGGGTACCTAAAGTTAGGCTCAGGCCCAGGGTTAATTCAGTCACATCTTTAACAGCATTATCTTCAAATTCAGTCAGTTTCATAGTACTGCTGGGGCTTAGAAATCAACATATAAAGTCTAGAAGAGGATATGAACATATCCCTCAGCAGCTGTGACAGGACACCTTGAACCAGGGTGGACTGGAAGGAAGTGAGGAGAAGTAAGTCTAAGAATGTCATCTCTGCAGACTTGTCCTCAGTGATCTATTTTCTCCAAGAAGTTCATTCATCTCCTCTCTCCCAAATCCCAAACAATGTCATCAATCTACCAAAGAAGTGGTCTTTTTATTTAGGTCAGTGCCCTCAGGATCCAGTCATTTCCCCAAGTCCCATTAGCAGTCAAACCCCAAATATGCAAGCCTATGGGGATAGTTCATATTCAAATCACAAGAATGCAAAATTCTTGTTATCCTGGGTCTTTTCTCCTCTTCCTCCTTCTCTTCTTTTGACGAGGTCTCAGATACTGCAGACTGGCCTTGACCTTGCTCTGTAGGTGATGGCTAGGTTGAATTCCTGGTCCTCCTCTTCTTCCTTCCAAGTGCTAAGATTACAGGCATATGACACCACACCCAGTTTATAATGAAATGTAAAACACTAATTGATGTTCGAACTATTTTCTTTACTGTTTCCCAGTTTTCCATTTAGTTGATGTTTTAGTATCTTGTTACATTTAAGACTGTCCTTATAGTGTTTGTTGGTGAGCAAGCTGTTTTGGTTTTAGGTAAATAGGATCAACGATTTATATTACCCATCTGTGAGTATGGAGTTAACTTTATCATGCTGTGTTAAGGCAGAAAGTTTTTCTTCAGCCTCTAATTTGATGGTTTACAGGCCAGGAAGTTATGAATTTCCCCATGATTACATGCCATTGAGTAATTCCAGTAAATAATTTTCTGTGCTTTTTGGAATCATTATAAAAACTTGTGGTTAATCCATTTCATCTTGGTGTCTTTTTGTTCTTAATAGTTTTAGTGACTTCTTCTTAACTCCCCTCCCCTCCTCTTCCCCTCCCCTCCCCTCCCTTCCTCCTCCCCTTCCCCTCCCCTCCTCTCCTCTCCCCTCCCCTTCCCTCCTCTCTTTTCCTCCTGTTCATTATTCACTCCCTTCTCCCATCTTCCTTCCCTCCCTGACCCCTCCTTGATCAAAGTTGCCTGGGAAGATTTGATTCATTCTTTTCCCAATATGATAGACTCTGAGAGTTTATTGATTTCAGATGACCATGTTTGCCTTGGTTTATTCAGAGAGGTATGGTACAAGATTTTTCTGGTAAATAGTCTTTGTTATTGAGTTTAACTGAAGTCACTCATTTTGAATTTAGTGTTGTAGAGGAGCTAAGAATGTATTCTTTTGCTATATAGCAGCAAGCTGTTGAAGCTGTTTTCAGAAACGAGCGACTTTTCTAGTAGCTTTTAATTTCAGTGCTTTCAGCCTCATCTCAGCATAAATTAATTGAGGAAATCACGATTATGAAAAGATTCTATAAGTTCATTAACATTTCAAAATAAACTTAAGATGGGCAGTCTCATAGTCTCACGGCTGCAACCCCAGCACTTGGGAAACAGAGGCAGGAGGATTACAGCTGTCATTTGGTTGTATAGTAAGTTTGAGTGCAGCCTGAGCACCATGAGACTGACTCAAAAACACAGTTTATATGAGTTATAACTTTCTGTGATTACATAAATATCAGGTTGTTTATAGAATGTACATTTATGGTGCAACACAGAGATTCAAGGACTCATCTGGAACAGTTAATTGAACAGAAAATGACATAATTGTGATGATATATTTTATATTTAATAAAATCAGTCTAGAATACCAGAGAACAGATCCACCCACAGTCAAGCCAGGAGGGTCAGAGAGTGGTAACTGACACTTTTAATCCCAGCACCATGACCTATGCCTGTAATCCCATAATTCCAGAGACAGAGATCTTTCTGTGTTTCTGTGAGTTCAAGGCTTAACTACCAAATAGTAGTAGCTCACAACTTTATTCTTAACTCTAGTATATGATGCAGTATATGAACCTGGAAGTGAAACAACTGGGTGAAGAAGGTATTTAAGGCAGGTGTAGGAAGACAAGAGATTTATTCTGTAGAAGCGGATGAGAAGCAGGCTAAGGAAGCTGGAAGATAGCTTTTACCTTGAGAAGTTGGCTGGGTGAGATTTGACTGTGGTCTGTTTCCTCTCTCTGATAATCCAGCTTTCCCTCAATATCTGGCTTTGAGTTTTCATTACATACCAATTAGAATTCATGTTACACATGATTAAATTTTTCAGATGATTTATTTATTTATTTGTGCACTGGGGATTGAGGATTGAACCCCGGGCCTCATGCATCCTAGGCAAGTGCTTTACCACTGAGGAACAGCCCTGGCCAGATGAGAGCTTTTAGAATCATGTAACTTTTCTAGCAGAGAAAGGACTACCTCCCACCCCCAATCTCCAGGTGCTCATCTCAGTTAGCTCTGAATCTATAACAAAATATTTATTTTTTAGTTATTTTAAAGTCTTAATGTAAGATTTAAAGTAGTTTAAAATGAAAATGGGTTGTAAATGAGTATTTCCTTTCAGATTTGGCCTATCGTGGGCACGTACCAAGTAGTTACCAGCTGAGTCAGTGAATGAATGGACATCTGAGTGATGACTGGATGCTGATGTCTTATTGTTGTCTTGGCAGAAGAATGGAAATAACTCCCAGATGAGGAGGGACTGAGTAATTCTACTATAGGAACTCAATGTCCATGAACTAGGAAGGGCCAAAAAAAAAAAAAAAAAAAAAGATGTCAAATCTTTCACTCAGTTTGTATCTTGCAGGGAAATAGCAAAGTGATTTTCTCTCCTTGTTAATTTTTAAAAATATCTATCTATCTATTTTAGATAAGTGATGTTTGGAAATGTAACAATCCTGGCCTGTTTTTAAATCATATTTTTCATATAAATGATTAAATTATTATTATTATTGGGCTTCAAAATGAGAAAGCCCAACTGTACCTTGAAAAGTAAAAGACCCCTTTTGTTAGCCCGTCTGCTTCCTCTTGCATATCTTAGAAAACATGAAATTCTCATTTTTGCCTCTGTCCTTACTTTGTTTTATCTTTGTATTTGAGCGATTTTGCAGTAGATGTTGGATGTCACTGTTACACAGTGTGAAAAGTCTATATACATTTTCCATTTTCCATCTTTGTCTTCGTACCCTTCTGTCAGGCTGTTCTAACAACTCTATAGGTTAGTTATACTTTTTGGGTTGGCAAGATAAGCAAAGAGGTCAACCCATTGTGTGTTTTTCCCCCTAAGTTATTCTAATATTTCTGGTAATAAATATCAAACTTTGTTCTTTACTTAAAAGAAGAATTGGCCGTGATTATTCAGGAATATTTTATTTGTGCAATTCTCAACTTATTTATTTATTTATTTATTTATTTATTTATTTTTAAACAAAAGTAGTATGTGTTGCTGAAGAGAAGATGCAAGCAAGCATGAAGACTGGAGTCCAGATCCTCAGAACTTGCATAAAGAGACAGCCTGGTAGCATGTGCATTTATAACACCAGTGCTGATGGGGAGGAGATGGAGATTCCCAGGGTTTGCTGGCTAGTCAGCTGATGCAATCAACAAGCTCCAGGGTCAGTGAGTGATTCTATCTAAAAAAAAAAAAAGAGAAAAAGAAAAGAGGTGGAGGTCAATAGAGAAAGACCTCAAACCTTGACCTCTGCCATCTACATGCAAGCATCTGCAACTCCCTACCCACATGTGTCTCCATGAGCACATACCCATGCATAAATCACACACACAAAGTTAAACAAAAGGCTATATGACTTTTGCTAGAGATGAAGTGAAGCACATAGTAGAAAATAAAAATAATAGGTGGCCTCTTGATTTAGCTAGAAATACTGTTAACATTGTTATTTCTTTGTTCAATACATCTTTAAAGATTTTTTAAAATTTCTTTTTTAAGTTTTATATGCAGTGGTGTTTTGCCATGAGTGTTGGATCCCCTGAAGCTCGAGTTACAGACATTTGTTAGCTGCCATGTGGGTGCTGGGAATTGAACCCCGGTCCTCTGGAAAAGCAATCAGTGCTCTTTACCACTGAGCCATCTCTCCAGCCCTGTTCAATACATCTTAACAATGTTGGGATCAAGATGTTGCACATTTTTCACCACCATTCAGTATTATGTAGGTATTTGAAGATATGGTCATGAAGAAATGGTTTTGTAGAATTTTCTTTTTTAAATTCATATGCTATTGCTGTTTACTCAGAGTTGAAACTTTATTTTATTTATGCTCTTTGTTAGTTAAAAATAATACTCTGATAACATTTTTCGCAGAATTCAGACATTTGCATTTTTATTTGTTTCTCCAAAATAAAAGGTAAAAGGAGGAAAAACTAGTAGATTTCATTACTTCTTGCCAATTTACACACACCCAACAAATGACTTGAAAGATTTTGTTGTTTATAATCTCATCAAGAGATTGTTCAATTAATATAAAGCGTGACATTTTTATTAGCATATATAAACTTTACATTTCCATATGTGTATATAATGTATTTTGATCCATATCCACCTCCTTATTACCCACCCTTAATCCTCTACCATCTGCTCTCTTTTTTTTATTTCTATTGTATTGTTTTTCACACTTACTTGTGAAGCCAAAAAAATTTTCTCATGTTTTATGCTTAATATTTTTATAATACTCCTGGGGGTAAATATTTAAAAAAAAATTGTTACTGGTTTTTGAATTGATCGTTTGTTTATTCTGTCAATTAACTATTAAGATCTTTTTTTTAATGATTCAAAACCATTTTCTTTAAATTTTTATTTTTATTTTTAGTTCTTACTATTTGTGTGTGTGTCTGTGTCTATACAGGAGGACATCACTAGATTCTTTGGAACTAAAGTTACAGGCAGTTGTGAGTTGCCTGATGTGGGTGATGGAAATCAAACTCACGTCCTCTGTAAGAATAGTATGGGCTCTTAATCAATGAGCCATCTCTCCAGCCTTCCATTAAAATCTTAATAATTAGTTTTTTTATTTTAATTTCTGTGAATGAAAATATTTTTACTTACTTTGCTTTTGTTCCTCCCAAAATTTAGTTATATGAGACAAGATCTCACTGTGTATGCCTTGCTGATCTGGAATTCTTTGTATGGACCACTATGACCTTTAAAAAAGGTTTTTTGGGGGACCTTGTGTGTGCGTGTACAAATATCCAGCTTACAGATGCTGAAAGAGGCCAGAAGAAGAAGCTGGAATTATTTAAATCTGATGGCATTTTTTTTGTAACTTTTCTTATTGTTTTAAATTTAGGAAATCCTTTTTTTTTCCTCCCAACAGACTAGAGAAAGATTCTAAAGTGTTTCACATCCCCCCTGCCCCCATCAGTTCTCTTACAATTATAACCTACCTGGACCTTAGTTAAAAATACAATGTTTGGTTTGGATAGACACCCTACCCCCAAGCCTAACTAAACAATTTATTGCTCCTTTTTTCCTTTATTTTTTGATACTGTGTTTATCATGCAGTTACATTTTTATCGTATTAGACTGTTATACTAAGATACTATGTTGAAATCGCCTTCCAGTCTTTCTCTCTTGACCTATTCTTTTGAGGATCTGCTCGTCTGGAACACTGTTCACTATCCTGCTTCTCTTTTGGCTATATTTTTTTCTCCTTCTGTTTTCAATTTTCATTTTTGCAGTTTCCAGAATAAAAAAAAAAAAAAGCTAATCCACATGAGAATGCTTGCAGGCAGCTGTGCTGTTTTGTCCTTCATTGTACCCCACCCCCACCCTAACAGTCTTTACTGAGATTTCTTAATTTTAAAGTTAGGACATTTGGAAGATAAGAAAAGTACAGAGAAGAAAATAAATTAGTCTTACCACTTAAATATACTCTGATATTGGTGAATGCTATATGAAAGAATTTATTACAAATTGTATAGTCTATGGATCACTTTCATATTCACATATAGAGTAGGTATATGTATTTTAAACATACACACTCCGTTATGTGTTTTAAAAATATGATCAGTGACTGAACTTGAAAACTACCATTGAGAAAGTCATCATGTGGCCTAAATTTTTGGGCTCCTCTGAAAACATGAAGGGTACAATCACTTTTCTCTTATTTTATTTAGTCAACCTTTGCATATTAAATTTGTCAACATCTGGCATAGCCTTAAAAAACACCTTTGCACATTGGTGTCTTGATATAACTTAGATTGTTTGGTTTTTATTATTGTTCTGAAATTCAATCACTCTTACGACAGTAGTATATTATTTCACACTGAATAGTTAGTATAAAGACCATATATCACTAGAACCATTTGAAAGTCTAGTTAGCTGTGAGGACAAATGCCTGTAATCCAATACTCCTACAGTACATGTGGTGGGATCAGAGGTTCAAGGCGAGCTCTTTGATATATAGTGCATTTAGGATCAGGCTGGGTTATAGGAGACCTCCCAAATTACATCCTCTCCCCCTTCAAAATATAACTTAAGTTATAGATAAGCCACAGAGTTATATTTTAAAAATGTAAAATTTGGGTTAGAAATCTTACACAGAGATCAACCAGTGTTTATTATGTTTGAGGCCAGAGATTTAGCCTTTAGCATCAAAAATCAACAACCAAACGAAAAATAAATAAACAAAAAGACAAGAAATACTTGCAAGTCAAAAACACATATCAGAGTTAGTGAGACGTCTCGGGGGTAAGAATACTATGACCTGAGTTCGATCCCTGGGACTCACATGATAGAAAGAACATCTATAGTTGTCCTCACACCCCCACCGGTGCTCAAATACTCCCCACCCCCACACACTTAATTTTTGCTTTCATCACATATAGACGGATACACACACAAAAAGAATCTAGCAGAACCAATTAATTAGAGGCCAAATAAGATTTGTGGCACAGTTTGTGTTAGTCAGAAGCCAGAGAGAAACATCGAATCGTAACTGGTTGTTTTAGGCTGTGGGCTCAAGTCTGTAGGGTATAAATAAGGTGGGAGTAAAAAGCTATAACAAGAAGGCGGCCAATTTAAGCAGAAGCTCTGCGTAAAAGGGTGGGTGGTGATGACAGTGCACATCTGGAAAGTATAGGCTAGCAGTTTAGATTTGCCTTTGTGTGGACACTGCTACCGTGGTTCAGTTAGCAATCTCTGGGGCACTGAGAAGTATGGACTTTCTTATGGGAAACATTCTAAATATGTATGGTTTGCCTTCTCAGATTTTAAAGGGTCAGGAAGATACTCAAGGTGCCTTTGTGTACTACTTGGGGAGAGAGATGGAAAGGGACACTGTCAAGGAGTTTGGAGAACCATTGTGGCTACCAGAACAACCTCGGGCGCCAACTGGAAGAAAGTGCCTCTTGATTCTTGTTCGTTGATGGAGTCTCAGAAGAGAGAACCGTATCATTTAAGGAATCTTCTGGTAGCTAGTCCAGTGTTGCTGAAGTGGGTGGCCCAAAAGGGAAGCTGAGTGAGGATTTTAGAAAGAACTGTTCACCCAGGGGGAAAAAGCCTTCAGGAATAAGGATTTGATTATCTTGTATGAAGTTTGTTACCAAAAAGATTGAGGTAACCCCAAACACCCACACCCATCTTAATAATTGTTTTCGTGTGTGTTAGAACTAAATATTATTTTTTCTTTTGGAATTGTATGTATCTCAGCCAAATGGTTTGATAACGAGATCATTTTTAATAGAAATGTAATGTTTAATTGACGTCAGTATATAAAACACTATTTTTACTAAAAGCATGTAAATATAAAATTGAAAATAAAAAAGAGGGATAGGTATGAGCTGCCAGGTGTTTCTCTCATTCTACCAACCTTGCAAGAATATTTCCTTTCTGTTTTGGTTCAGGTATTTGTTGGGATTTATCTAGGGAGCCTCCTAAAACTCCTTGTGAATATAAACTGTGAAATGCCACATAAGCAGAATGTATCTCATGAGAACAGAGAAAAGTCTACTTTTGTACCCCTAGCATCAGATATAGGTAGGACTGACATCATGAGTGAGGATTAATAGTTGGGAATAGAAGTAGAGGAGTGTTTCCAAACCCTCTGGAGCCATGCAATACTACAGTATTTATTTCATGCCACTTTCTGGGCTTTTCTACTTGCCCTCCTGTGTTAAATTAAGGTAGGTAATGAATTGGAAAATCTGGTGACATTTGCTAAAAGGAATGGAAATATTCTATTTTGTAATTCATAAATTAGTACTGAATGTACTCTTGATATGTGTGACCTTTGTGAGTTGTTGAGTTTGGGTGAACATAGTTTCCATAATGGCTTATTTTACGTATTCTTTTTGAACAAGTAAAAATCTCTCTGTAAATGGTCCTAGATGTAAGCCAGCTGGGAAGAACATGACCCGTGATGTCTCAGGCCAACCATGTGCTGAGGCCTGCCTGCCAGCTGAATGATGCCCACTTGCAGCCCACACAGACACCCTTTCACAAAGTGGATGGCTGGGCTCAGTTGTGATCTAGTCTTAGGAATATCTTGGAAAGAATTGACTTTTCACATAACCAAACCTTGAATGCACAGATACCACCCTGGCAATTAGAAGAATATACTAATTTGTACTGTGTTCTTTGACTTTATCAGGTAAAAAAGCTCCTGTTTTATTTAGTAAAGAAATGATTGAATCAATGAAGGAAGGCTCAGTTGTTGTGGACTTGGCTGCTGAGGCTGGCGGAAACTTTGAAACCACTAAGCCGGGAGAACTTTATGTTCATAAGGTATACCAAGAAACCATCTTCTCCCTCTATATGCTGATGTCTAGTGATTCGTGAGGCCTAATTTTTTTTTTACTAATTCTTTGAGAATTTAATATACAAATACAATGTATTTGATTGTATTGACTATACACTTCTTCCTTCCCTTAAGGCTTTCTGGGTCCTATCTCCAATCCCCAATTGAGGGTTTTATTCCTGCCCCTCCCCTTTTCAAATCTCTTTCTAGTGTTGGGGATCAAACCTAGGGTGTCACACATGCTAGGCAAGTATTTTTTTCCACAGTGCTGTACCCCAAGTCCTCCGTGAGGCTGTTTATTCCTTTGAGAAATAAATTTGGAGAAATTGAAGTCAGAAAGTTAAAAAAAATAATCTGTCAAAGCTTGAAAAAAGATTTAAAAAGATGAATATAACTAAAGCTCACTTTGAAATGTTTGTTATCTATATGTATACAAAGATACATACTGTCCAAACCAAGCTTCACGGTGCATGAGAATTATCAGTGAACACTGAGAGAGAATGTAAGGGTAGGGGACTGACGTTTGTGATAATCTGCTTTTTCATTTAGGGAATTACTCATATTGGCTACACGGACCTTCCCAGCCGGATGGCCACTCAGGCCAGCACTCTGTATTCCAACAACATCACCAAGCTCCTGAAGGCCATCAGCCCTGACAAGGATAACTTCTATTTTGAAGTAAAGGATGATTTTGACTTTGGCACAATGAGTCATGTGATTCGGGGAACCGTGGTGATGAAGGTAGGACATTCCTCTCCTCCTGTGCTCATAATGTAGTTTGGATTTAGGGTTTCTGTTCATGGAAGAACTCCACTTTGGAGTAGAGATCTATTGTAATAAAGCATTGGCATGCCAATGGAAATTGTTTAAAAATAGAGAATGATTTAAGGCAAGTATTTCAGTGACTCAAGTATGTATAAGTACTGAGAATATACATCATTTTTGAAAACCAGAAAGAGAAATTTATTGAATTAGAAATGAATTGTTTTCTCATGTATTTACATTTCCGCATTTGATCAGCATTCTATATGTATGCTCCAGATACATAAAAATTATAAATGTATAATACTAACATTATATACTTACATGCCCATTTTGTAAATTGCATGAATTTACTTTAAAATTAAATATATACATTATTATACACATACATTAATAGATATTAAATTATATTTACATGACTGTTTTTTTTCCCCAATGCAAGCTGTCTCCTATAAGTCATTTTGAACTGCCAAATTTGACTTTAAAGATATTATTTTCTAATATTTGTTAGGATGGCAATGTGATTTTCCCAGCGCCTACACCAAAAAATGTCCCTGAAGCAGCCCCAGTAAGACAGAAGACAGTGGCCGAGCTGGAAGCAGAGAAAGCAGGCACTGTTTCAATGTACACGAAGACATTGACCACAGCATCCATGTATGCATCAGGTGAGAATAACGTTTATTAAACTTAGCCCCAATTGCATTTTGTATGCAGTATGTTAATTGTCACCATTAGTAAATGGAATACTGTTGTGACTTTTAGATTCTATTATATTGGGCCTGATAGGTCTGACTTTACCATATGTTACCTGTCTCTTCTCTGTGGTCTTAGAGATGGCATTTGTTACCCAAAATAACACAGAAATTTTTTAAGTACTGAAGTGAAGGCATGTGAAATAACATATAGGGTATTAGTACTTATTACAGAAAACATTTTCAACATAGTCATCGATATTACCTATAGCAAAGCTATTGAATAAGGACGTCAGAGTGTGCAAATCTGCTAACATCTTTTTGTGCTTTGGAAAACACTAGTTATAGCTATCTGCATAATTGGGAAAGACTGGGGAACCAAACACTTGCTTGAATTATAAATAGTATGAGGTAAGGGATAGACCTGAATATTGGACTAACATTCTAAGTTACCTACTAAGAAACTTTACTATTTTAATTTTGATTTCTTTCTTTATAAGAAAGTTCTTTTGGTTTTTTCCGATTCAGCTTTCTGAAATCACTAAAGAATTACTGCAGAATAGTGAGACATCTTCTTTCTGGCTTTGTATTGTGAGGGGCTAAAATATGGGTATTTGATTGCACATTGCTTTCTTGCTTGTAGAGGGAATGAACCATGTTGAGATCTGCTCACTGTCAAAGCAAAGACAAAACAAAAGCAAAGTATAAAGAATTAAGGGAGCACACCAGGCACGCAGGATTCTTGTAGGCTCAGCATTCCCTGAATTCCCATGTGAGCCCAGATGTTTCAAAGCTAAATGTGTTACTCTCCTTGAATAAAGAGCAAGGCTCAGCAAGAGGATTGAAACGCTTCTGCTGGTGCATGTTGTGAGGAGATGGAGCTGTGTCCCTATGTGACTTGTTAAAAAAAAAGAAAAAAGGAAATAAGATGATTGCATTGATCATGGGGTGTTTTCTAAGCAAGACTGTGAATTTCCACTTCTCTTTGAGATACAGAAGAAAATGGAACAGGGCATATGTGGTGATTTGTTTTTTGAGATTTCTGTCATATTTATTGAGGCAAGGCATTTCTGCTAGAGAAGTGAGGATTTGATAAGAAAACCTTCTTATATGAGATATTATTTGTGTCTTTGTCCATCATGAGATACTGTCGATTTTGCTGAATTAGTACTTGCTGACTAATATGGTCGGAATGGAGGTGAGCTTTTAATGAGCAGTAGGCATTGTGCTACATACATCCTGAGCTCATTTATGCTTCAGTAATATGTGGATATTATCATATTCTAAAGTTAAAGACACAGAGGGTTAGTAATATTATGGATGAGAACATTGAAACACAGAGAGATACTTAACATGTCTAACATCACTCCCTGGTGAGGAGCAGGATGAGGATTTGAATTAGGCAGTCTGACTTAAGGAAAAAAATGACTAGTCACAATGCTATATAGAGCATCTTATTAGTAATGGAAAGCTGAAACATTTATCTGACCCTCTCCAGAGCTTTATCAAACCATGTGTTAGAACTTTTAAAATACTAAATATGAGTAGGAAAGTCTACATTAAGAATGGTCAACATAAAGCGAAATTAATATCAATTTATAGCTCTTCCTTCAGCTATGCTACTGATAAAGCAATAGTTCCTACTGAGAACTCAAGGCCTGTTATTCAAGAAAGGGTGAATCCAGCTCTCCCATAGCCCACTGTCTCTGTTTTTACTGACCACTAGGTAACCCTTTCTTCTGCTGCAGAATAACCCATCCACATGTTTGTTATTAAGGAAGGCGATAATTAAAGATGTATGTTCCAAGATGACTGTTTGTATTCTGCACATTCTTAATTTAATTTGTAGGGTTTTTTCCTTTTCTTTTCTTTGTAAAACTCTGTTTGCTGACTTGGTGTTGAGGCTGGAGCTGACTGCCCTGGCCAGCAGTCCAGTCCAGATTCAGGAGCAATTGCAAAATTTCTGTGCTGGGTGGGTGGAAGCCATATGTTTCAGAGAGGTGCTGGAGTGAATGAAATCCTTCCTGGTCTTTGAAAACCTCTCTTGCTCAGCCACAACTGAGAGTGACATAAAATTGGCCTCATAAAGGTTCTGTCTTCTAAAGGTTATGTCCTGCCTGAGTAGAAAGTACTTTGTAGCTCTTCTGTAGGCTTGTAATTTTGGAATAGAAATGCTTGTATAAACACACGTGACACTGTCAGTAAATGTTAAAACAGAGAAGAGGACAGAGCTAGGCACAGGGAAATGTGCAAGTTGTTATGAAGGTGACTCATAAATGTTACTAGATCTTTGTATTTTATTTTGGGAGAGTGGTCAGTTAACATAGATTTTGTTCATGATCTCTCCTGCATCTTATGGTCAAATGTCTTAAAAATCTGCTGGTTGTTGGAAGGGAAATAAAATTTAAGATTGTGTGTGTGTGTGAAGGGGGGGGACAGAGAGAGAGAGAGAGAGAGAGAGAGAGAGAGAGAGAGAGAGAGAGAGAGAGAGAGAGAGAGAATGAATGTATTTTTAATTTTTCTGAGTTAACTGGGGCCATCTCACTTTGTTTCTCTTCCTCTAGGTCTCACTGGGATGCTGGGTTTGGGCATTGTGGCCCCCAATCTAGCCTTTTCTCAGATGGTGACCACTTTTGGCCTGGCTGGCATTATTGGTTACCACACTGTCTGGGGAGTGACCCCTGCTCTCCACTCACCACTGATGTCTGTGACAAACGCGATCTCAGGTTTGTTCTTTGCTTCTTTTGTTCTTTGTCTGTTATAGGCTTCTCAGCTCTGGTGATAAAGTTCATTTTTAAATCATGATTCCTGGTGTCTGTGGCAATTGTCATAGTGATCTGGGGATTCCCAAGGGTGAGTGGACTTGTCAAAGGATGCTATAAGTACGCGTCAGCTCTTCCTGCGTTCTCATTTCCAGCAGTGTGGATCCATTAATATTTCTTCCAATTATTATGTACTTTAAGGAAAGAATAAAATTTAAAAATCAGAGGATGTGTCACAATATCAGTTGCAGTGCCCCCTAGAGTCTCTTGTTAGGGTCAACTAAACATTCAATCTAGCAAGGGTAGATGTAGTAGGCTATATATGGCTTGGGTTGGCCATGTTGGTTAGGGGTAAGGAACCAACTTGCTAGGAAATGGTATCTTTCTTTAGTGGGAGTTTTTATAGCAGTGCACATGGCTGCAAGAAGTCGTTCTCTTTGACCTGCAGCAGTGGCTTAGGTGTGAGGGAATGAGACCCATCTGAGCAGCCAGCATGATTGAGCACATGTTATCTCTTGGAACGTCCTAGGCATAGCTCCTAGGATTTCTTCAGGGTTCACATCCAGTTTCAAAAAGTGCTGCATACAGGAAAGCTCAATTTGGTGGCAACCTGATTAAAATATCTATAGATTGTGATTAGTTCCTTGTAGTTTGGTTACAAGGTATCTGTTCACAGTCACATTACCCTATACGCAGTGTTCTAGTGACATTGCTGACTTGCCTTGAACACAGACAGAAAGTTGGAGGTCAGATCTTTATGCCAAAGAATGCAAAGTTTATTGACCTTTTGTCCACAATAGTACTTCAAGTAAGAAAGATGCACAGGCATGTTGTTAACAGTTTTGATCAGGAAAATTGCTCTTACCATTTTTAAATTTTATTATTATTATTTTTATTTAAGAAAATTTTTTATTTATTTTACCTACCAACCACAGATCCTCCCCCATCCCTCCTCCCTCCCCTCCGGCCTCCCATGGGGAGTCAGCAAAGCCTGGTAGTACAGTCAGTTGAGTCAGGACCAAGCCCCTCCCCCCTGCATCAAGGCTGAGCAAGGTGTTCCACTCTAGATAATGGGCTCCAATAAGCCAACTCATTCACCAGGAACAGATCCTGATCCCATTGCCAAGGCCTGCCCTTTCTATTTTAATGAAGATGTAAAAGGGTTGTTCTGTTTTTGATATTGGCTCCTGATTTGACAAGCATTTCAGTTACCACATTGGACTTGGAGAGAGAGTACTGTTTTCATTCACCGTGTTGGTTGTTTCTTTCTAGGTCTGACTGCAGTTGGTGGGTTGGCACTGATGGGAGGGCATCTTTATCCTTCCACAACTGCCCAGAGTCTTGCTGCTCTTGCCACATTCATATCGTCAGTCAACATTGCAGGTAGGAGGAAGGGAGAGCAAATGCCGTATAAAGTAGACTTTCTCAGTTTAAGCATGTATCTGTACTCTTAAAAATGACTTCTCTCCGACCACAGATGTTCCTTTTGAAGGAAAGTCAAATATTTTTGCCTTTCTGAATGGTTAGAAACTATATTAATAAAGAACCAATCCCTCCATACCCTCAGCCACACAATGATGTCTTGCTAGAAGCTAACTGGAAAACCGTGGAATGCGTAGCCTTGAATTATGTTGACTTCTGCTATCACCGTGACATCTCTGAATAAGTACAACTGCAGATAACATTTTAGTCTTTGGCCTTATCACAACTTTGTTTGTTTCCGAAAACTGAAAGGCTAGCACATCACTCATGTATAACACACATTTGATGCTATTTTATAGCTAAAAATTCCTTAATGTGTCCAAGAAACCTGGTGTCTGTTGATACAGTATTTTTCCCTTGATCTTTGTTACAGAGTTTGACAGAGTAACCTATCAGAGAAAAATATTGACTTTTGATCCTTTGTATTTTCAGGGTTTTCAATGGCTATTTACTTTTAGTCATGCAGAAACAGTTGGCCCTGCATTCTGAGCAGGCTTTCTTCTTAACTTTATTGAGGGTCCCCCATACTTCTTCCATCCTAAGGGAACTGGCTTTCATAATAGAATGACCTTTGTTTTTGAGGGTCAGAAAATATTACTTGAAACAATGGCAGTCACTTTGTGATAGTTGATCATAAAGATATACTTAATAAAGATATTATAGCTTATAAAAAAAGAGTCCTGCTGTCCTATGTGATGACTCTTGCTGTTTTGTGTTTCTCTTGCTTTGTTAAGGTGGCTTTCTGGTGACTCAGAGAATGCTAGACATGTTCAAGCGACCCACAGACCCTCCAGAATACAATTACCTGTATCTGCTCCCTGGTGGCACTTTTGTGGGTGGATATTTAGCTGCCCTCTATGGTGGCTATAACATTGAAGAGGTAAGACATCTTTGAAAGCTTTTGTTTCTACTACTATGGTTTTCTCTCTCTCAGAGTTAATGCTATTAGAATTCAAACTATCAAGGCTATGTAGCTCTGTCAGCAACTATAGTAGTCATCTGGAAATGCCCTGTTCAAACAGACCATCTTGGTGTCCTAAGGACCAGGAGCTGATGTCTGCTTACTTGTTCAAGTTTTGCACATGTAGAAATTATACTTTTCTTGTGTGCCTGTCTGGATTGTGGTAAGGATATAGTGAAGTAACCAGTAATCAATTTGAAAATGTTTATGCTTTCCTCCTCCACAAACATATCACAATTTTTATAACAAAACATGTTTATAACAAAAGATCTTATGCAATACACTTATGAAAATGTAGAATTAAATTTTTTTCGATGCATTTTGTCCTTATTATTATATGTGTTGATATTTTACTTATATATATATATATGTCTGTGCACATGCATCTCTGATGCCCCAAAGAGGTCAGAATAATGGGTTGGATCTTTGTTATCAGATTTATAGACTGTTCTAAGCCACTGTGTGGGTGCTGGGAATCAAACCCAGGTCCTTTGTAAGAGCAGCCAGTGCTCTTAACCACTGAGCCATCATTCCAGCTCCTTAAAATGTAAAATTTTTATGTTGTAGAGCAGAAAAGTGCTCAACCTTCCTAATGCTGTGATCCTTTAGTCCATCCAGTTCTTCATGTTGTGGTAACCCACAACCATAAAATTATTTTTGTTGCTACTTCATAACTGTATTTTTGCTGCTGTTATAAATTGTAGTGTTTTTCCATGATGTTAAGTAACCCCTGTGAAAGGGTCATTGAACCCCAGGGATTGTGACGCACAGGTTGAGAATCACTGTTGTAGGAACGAGGGCAGTAGCACAGTTGGTAAAGTGCTTGTTGTACAAGCACGAAGACACGAGTTTGATCCCCAAGACATGTGTGAAAAAAAACTGGGTGTGGTACTGTGCATGCTTGTAATTGTAGCCCTGGGGAAGTGGAGACAGGCAGATCCCTGGAGGCAGGCTGGTCCAGTGAGCTCCAGAAAAGTGAGAAACCCTCTTGCATAGAACAGGTGGAGTGGCACCTGAGAAAGGATGCATGAGGTTATCCTCCGACCCACATACACAAATGAACATGTGTACGTGCATGCATGTGTAAACACACACACACACACACACAGAGTTTTATGCTGTATAATAAGAAAATAGTCAGATGTGAACTTAGAAAGTTCTTAGGTGAAATATACAACAAGCTGAGGTTTTTCGTGCGTTACATTTTTTACATTTCTTTCCAGTAAATGCCACGAAATCGCAACTTTTCTGACAGCAGAAAAGTCACAGTTCCCTTGGTTTCTTCCTTGCTCCCAATATTCCTGGAATGACACGGTCTTTTTTTGAGCAGACGGAAGCAGGGAGTCGAGAGACTCAGGTCTAGACTGCAGACTGCTGCTTACTGATCTTTGGAGAAATTATGTAACCCCCCTAAAGCCTCACTTCTCCCTTTTATAAAGTAAGGATACTGGCTCTTTCCTCTTGAAACTGTTACAGTATAATTAAGTCGCCATTCATGGTGCCAGTGACATGGACTGGCTATGTTATAGCATTTGGAGTTTTAAAATCTAACAATAACCCATATAAGTTTAGATACTTTTATATACTTGTATATGCTATCAAATCCAGAAAAAATAATTCACATAAATGGCATAATTGTAAGTCCAATGTAAAGTATGTAATATATTTATATTTCTAATGGATAAGAAAATATTTTGAAATGCTAACAGAAGAGTTCAGGTCTCTCTGTGGACTGTCTGAATTTAAATTGTCCTTAGAGAATCATGTTCCACAAGAGAGGCCTTCCCTGAGCCAACAGATTGAAGCTTCCAATAATCTCTTTTCTGTTCTTTCCTTTGAAAAGATCATGTACCTGGGCTCAGGCTTGTGCTGTGTTGGTGCCTTGGGTGGCCTTTCCACTCAGGGAACAGCTCGACTTGGCAATGCCTTGGGCATGATCGGAGTTGCAGGAGGCCTGGCAGCTACACTTGGAGGGCTGAAACCAGACCCACAGCTCTTAGCTCAGATGTCTGGAGCCATGGCTATGGGTGGTACCATTGGTAAGCATGGATGGGCGTCTGCCTTCAGATGCACTTATGTCCTTCATAGGTCTGAAGAGAATTAGGCTCAGGTATTTAAAATGAAAACATTTATTACTACTCAAAATGTAGTGATACATTTTGAGGAATGCGTTCTCAGGAAGATTGCTCCTTAGGTAAACACCACAGGGGTTATTTCTATTCAAATTCTTATTCAAATACTGACATTTTAAAACAAGGGAAAGTGTGCCACTTGAGTTGAAGGGCGAGATTAGAGAATATCCCACGTGGCATAAAGTTCTTATTTTCCTATAGGATGGGGGACTGTGACACTTAGATATGTAGGCTTGTAGGCTCATCTTTTATTCTGCTGGTTATAAACAGCATCGGACTCTGTTCTCAAATGTTAAACATTCAAATAACATGTGACTGCATAGAAAAAACACTGTTTCAATTTTCTCTAGTAGCATGCTGGAGCTCTTATTGAATTTTCAGGTATTTGGCGAGCTGGTTTTAAAATAAAACCATAGTAAAAAATTAAATAAGGGCGGGGGGAGAGATAGAGAGGGAGAGAGAGAGAACGCTCAGTGGTTAAGAACACTGGCTGTTCTCCCAAAGAACTGAAAATCAGTTCCCAGCACCTGCATGGTGGCTCCTGAACATCCAGTTTCAGGGATCCAACTACCTGTTCTGGATGTTGCAGGTACTAGGCACACATATGGTGTATAGACATACATGTAGGCAAAACACCTATAGAACATAAATCAAAAACAAGTAAAAATTAAGTAAGAAAGCTGAAATGACTTCAGAAAAAAGGTAATATTAATAAAACATACCCCTTTGTAGTTAATGTACTACACTTTTTAATATGCTCTTGAGGGTATTTATTTATCCTGTTGCTTATAGTAGAAATACTATGTAATAGCAGGCTATTATAATTTCTTTCTCATTCCCCATTTGATGAGATAGCATTGAGAGGTGGAAATTGTTCTTGGTGAAAGTATTGACAAAATAAAAATCTGTTGTTTTTTGACTGGCCCTAAGAAAGTGATGGAAAAAAATTTAATATAACTTAAGTCTAAAATGTGAAGATTACATTGTGATTAGCACATAAATAAGCAAATATTCTTGTGTTTGAAAACTATTACCATAGTGAAAAAATCCTCTCTTATGGTTGTTACAGAAGCAAAGTTTTCTCTTGCTTATGTTTCATACCACAAACAGAAGCTTTTCTTTCATTATCCTTTTAGATGTAAATAAAATATTTACTGATGTGTATGTGGGAAGCGTGCTAGTTAGTTGAAAATTCTAGGTTTGCTATAGGCACAAGAGCTTATCGAAAAATCAACAACATGCACGCACGCATGCACACTTCTATTTTCTTATTACTTGAAGGTTGTACATTCACCGTTACATAAACTCATATATGCACCTCCCCTTCTGTGATCTAGCTGTTAAATATTTTCCAGCAGAGCATTTGCTTTAGGCTGCCTTTTATGCTTCCTCAGGAAAGCTGTGGATCTTTTTGAGATAATTCCAAGAAAGACATCTGAAGGAAAATGGTTGCACTCTAGGCTCATGGTGGGAAACTACTTACACACGACCTTAAACAAGTACCCTGGTCTCCAGGACTGCTTCTGTTTACTTACTGCAACTGCAAAAATCCTTCAGAATTAGAATTTATTACCCAGAGTTTTTCTTTAGTTTGGCCATTGCTCCACTTACCTGAAAACCTAAGTTTAATTTTATTTCCTCAAAATTTCATCTGCTACTTATATGCCCAGGTGTAAGTATTGGCTGTAGAGAAGAGAACCTTGAATATCTCAGTGGGAGACCATAAGGGGACCTAACTGGAGCTTTAAGTCATCTTCCCAAGCTCTTGTCCAAGGTAGCATTTGGGGTTTGTGAGAAGAAGAGTTGATGCTGTTATTTGATGTTAGTTAGATAAGGTGAGATAACGAGGTATTTTGACATGATGTGTATATAGCCAGTGCTTTTCCTCTACACTGTCCATGTAGGAACATCTAGTCCACATGGGAACCAGGTAATGCTCATTTGTGACAGTGATACAAATTCTGTTCCTACAGTTGTTATTTTTAAAGGTTTGTCAACTTTAATTTCTCTTTGACCTTGGTTTCCAACAGGCTTGGCCATCGCAAAGCGCATCCAGATTTCTGACTTGCCTCAGCTGGTCGCTGCTTTCCACAGTCTAGTGGGGCTGGCGGCAGTGCTTACTTGCATGGCTGAATACATTGTAGAATATCCACATTTTGCAATGGATGCAACATCCAATTTCACCAAGATTGTGGCCTACCTAGGCACTTACATTGGTGGAGTCACCTTTAGTGGGTCTCTGGTTGCCTATGGAAAATTACAGGGTAAGTCATTTGATATATCATAGGCTAAACATCCATTTTCAAGTTATCTGTGGGTCTGTTTCACATTTTAGAAAAGCCCTTCATAGTAGAAACTGTCAGGAGAAGGGATTTGTACAGCACTCAGACACGCAGACAAGATTAAAATTGAAAATATTATGTATTTTAATTCTTAGAGGTTTTAAGCTTTGTGACAATTTCTTCTCCAGACAGCTAATAGTGCAAATTATTACACAGAAATATGTAGACACTAAAGGATATTTGATAATCTGTGTGACCAAAATAGCACCTCTACAGCCTTTGCTTATAGTTGTCTGTAGATTATCTGCAGAGATGAACTTGTGTTTCCTAGAATAAAGAGATGCTTATTGTCCAAAGTTTGGTTAAAGGAACCCATTCTGAAAAATAGCACGTTTTTAGCACTCGGCCATGGCCAACTTTACTATTGCGATTTTGAATCATAAAAATGGAAGCAGAACATTCAGAGTGCCTCTGTGCAGTGTGGTCACAAGCAAGTCCCTAGAGAAAGTCGTTTGTGATGTAAAAATATGGTTTTCCCTCTGAATAATAAAGTTATTAAATGGGTAAACTTCCATAAAACTTGAAAAAAAAGTGACAAATGAACTACAAGTCACAACCATTTTTGTTTCAGCTTTTTCTTTAGAAATAGCTGACAGAGGTTCTTCTCCCTTGGGCTCAGTTGATAGCATTGGAAATGCTAATGTTCCAAAACTTTGTATTGAAGTTGTAAATAAACAAAACCACACTTAACAACTTCTGTGTTGGTCAAACAGGAAAAAAAAATATTTTTTAAGATCCCATGACCGAGTAAAGAAATTTAGTGGTCAAAGTAGGGAAAAGAACAGTTAAGTTGAACCATGTTTTCTTGTCTCTGCTCACATGTGTTACATGTAGAACTTTTAACATGTCTTTATATTTCATACCTGCTGCTGTAAAGTGATGCCTGAAGTACCACATTACATTTTGGTAATTTAGGATTAGGTGACATATGGGGTTTCCCATGACATACTCTGAGTTCTGAGTAGCATCTGCTTTGGCCCAGGTATTCTGAAATCAGCCCCTCTGCTGCTACCTGGAAGGCATGCTCTCAATGCAGGCTTGCTGGCTGCTAGTGTGGGTGGAATAATCCCGTTTATGGCGGACCCCAGCTTCACCACTGGCATCACCTGTCTGGGCTCCGTGTCTGCGCTCTCCACTCTCATGGTAAGTTGCTGGAGCTGGAGAAGCACATATTTAGAGAAGAACTGGAAATATCTTGTTAGACTACAGTCTGATCATGTTTCTGTCTCTTCAAGATCCTGGAGGGACTAAAAATGTCTAATAGTTACATGCTCATGATTATAGAATGAAGAAAGTTTAAAAAGAGAAGAAAATCATGTTCTCTTAATTAAGCATTTAAAAGTTGTCACCTAGTGCTCTGGAATTTTCACTGAACCAATGTTTTGGTGACCAGGAATTTTTTAAAGTCAAGGGTTTAAACTCTGTTTTAACACCTACTGTATAACAAGTTCTACAAATAATATTTTGGAGTTTTGTATAGTATGTGCAAGGTGGTCACAGCTTGTAAGTTGCTCTCATATTCCCTAAAAGATGTGATATGAAATCCAATAATTATGTAAAACGAGTTACAGTTAATAACCCAGTGCCCTTGCTGAGAGACTTCACTCTTTTGTGAGTTCTCTTTCTTCTCCTGTTCAAGATATTGATACAGAGATTCTGTGTGTTACAGTTTGGCATTTTATTAGTAGAGGATACTAGTACATGGAATTCTGTTATTTACTCTTGCTTCTTCTCAGTCCTCTAGACTGGTTTATACTTAGATAGCCTTTACATTTCAGGTTGAGAAAATATTTATAGCACCTAGTAGACAGTTGGATATCTAGTGATTTCTTGTTAAATACCAGCTCTTTGATTCAGAAACATAAGATCTGTAGTATACAAATGGGACTTATTCATGAGCGATCATAAAGATAGGTCATGGGTCAGGACTGACACTTTAGAACGCTGAAAAGGGACTTGAAATTCTGTCTTTGTGTGCTTTTACAACCCAGTTTTCTTCTGTCTTACCTGGTGATGATTTTTTGTTTTATTTCAAATAAAATTAATTAACTTCTGTATTCTTAATCTAATCAAGCAGAAGTTTTCAAAAGTCCCTGTAATCAAACCTATAATATGGAAATTTAAATGTTAAAGAATTGTTATTTTTGAGAAATGATGAATATATTTAAAAGAAACTTGTTGTCACTATGAAAATGTCTCCATAACACATAGGATATTTTTAATTGCCTTTGACTTATATACTGTCATTGAAGCAGAACACAAAAATGGAGGGGTATATGGAATGGATAGTAATCTGCTTCTTATCATTTTTACTGGATAACTTTGAATTGCATCATGGACATTGTTAATGATATTTTTTAGGCACATTGGGTTTTACTGTATTCATGTAGAGTATTGATAACCATTCATAATTTAATTTACATTTTTTGTATTATTTTTATTTTTGAGCAGCTAACTTGGTTAGACTGAAGTTTTAAATTCTGGCTCTTGGGGAACAGCACTGAAAGCTGTTGTTATTTTATCCTTAACAGAATTGCTTGGAGTCTGACCCAGAGTTTTTAGCATCATCTAGAGATTTGGGTAGTGTTTGCACATAGCACTTGGGGCTCCTTCAAGTCATCCTAGCCTGCTCCTTTGTAGGATCTTTCTTTTTTCACTTTCCAGCTGTCTTTGTCACCAAAACCATGTTCCCTGACACCAAACAAGTAAGATTGTGGATGATCTTAGTTTTATGTCTCCACTTGTTACCAGCAGGGACCCCGACGCTAGTCTAAATCCTTCACGAATTGGGACATTCATTTGGTATCATTTAAGTTTTCCTAGCAGAGATTTCTTTCCAGTTTCTGCTAATTTTCATCACTACTTTTGTTTGGGGTCTTTTGGAGGTGGTGGTGACTAAATGTTCATAGTTGCTATGTCCATGAGAGAAGTAGAACATCTATGAAAATACATTAGTTAGAACATTGGAGTGATTAAGAACCAAGTTGTTGAAAGGTTTGATTCTTTATGTTCACTTTGGGTTCTGTTTTGGTTTTTCTTGCTAGGGTGTGACGTTGACAGCTGCCATTGGGGGTGCCGACATGCCTGTTGTCATCACTGTGCTGAACAGCTACTCAGGCTGGGCCCTGTGTGCCGAGGGCTTCCTGCTCAACAACAACCTGCTGACCATCGTGGGCGCACTTATTGGCTCCTCTGGCGCCATCTTGTCATACATCATGTGTGTGGTAAGAAAAACATGTGAAAGAGAATGAAAATAATCTCCTGGAGAGGTGGATGTGCTTGTCCTTTATTCTACTTTCAGTAAAAAACAAATCTATTGGTTTTAATTATTTTCAGCAGAAATATGAGAATTTTTGGAGCAAATTTCTGAGACCCTTTTAAAGATATTCAACTACAAAGAACCAGGAAAATTTAAAAGTAAAGGCCTTCTAATGCCTTTTTCCATCTGGAGGGTAATAATAATATTTAGTTTAGGTTACTTTTACCATTCTTTTAGTTTGTATAGTACTGTGTGTTTACTTATCTGATCATATTGTATTTCTCAATTCAATTTTTTCCACCTGTAGTGTGAGACTGGTTCGTCCTACATAGCCCTGGCTGGCCTTGAATTTGAGATTAGAATTCTTGCTCCTCTTGCTCAAGGGCTAGGATTATAGGACTTTGTGATAATGCAGTGTACTTGGCTTTCACTTAGGTTTTAAAAATATTACATACTACTTAAGTCTTGCCTTTTAAATCATGAAAGACTCTGCCTTTAAAATGGTATTTCAGGGGCTTTAAATAATATTTTATGTGGTTATACAAAGTTCATTTAATTTTGCCACCACTTCACAACTTAGGTTATGTGATTTTCATTTATCTTGGTTCATAGTACATCTTTGATATTTTCATGTGTTCTTATTGTTTGAAATTTGCATTTATCTATCTATCTATCTACCTGTCAATCATCTATCTATCTATATGTGTTTTGATCAAATCCAGCCCTCTTGTTGGGTATGGTATCACATGCCTGTAATCCAACTACTTGGGAGGAGACAGAGGCAGAAGTAAGTGAATCTCTGATTGGGACCAGCCTGGCCAGGGTTACACAGTGAGACCTTGTCTCAAAAAGAAAAAAATAATCCACCTCTCTTTTCCTCCTCCCTCCTTTCTCCCTCATCCCCCAACCACTGTTCCTTCTCAACTTATGTGCTTTTTTTTTTTTTTTTGTCACTTGTTTATGGTGTAGGACAATCTGTCAGAGCATGTGTAGACACTCTGAGACTACATTTTCTTCCCCAGAGGCCATCAGTTAGTAGTAATTCCTCAGCTAGGGATGGGACTTCATGATTACCTCCCTCATCTATCCATTTTCACTCTAAGATACAGTTCTTAAAAGAATGCACTCACTGTTTTTTTACTTTTTTACTTATCTTGTGTTTCCAGACAGCTTGTTCTGACCACATCCCTTCTGCTTTCTATGAGAATTGCCTGTTATGAAGGTTTATGGTCAATGTGATTTTTTTTTTTTTTTTATAAAAGAAGAAACCTAAACAGAAAAGTAGCAACATAAATACTTCCCACCTTTCTTTTGGTTCCTAATTAACTCTCTTTTTGATGGAAAAAGGTATCTTGCAAATAACTATAAATTTTACAAGAAAAAATTTGCTTAAATTATAGATACTGTTCTCTACAGGATAGTTTTGGATTACTTTTGAAGCCTACTTATACTGCTTTATAACAAACAAGTTTTAAAATAAACCAAACTTGTATTTTTCAATGTTTTTATCTTTACTAAGACTATGTAAGGTATAATTCCATACATTTGAATGAAAGAGAAGTCACTACTTGGGTTCAATTCCCAGTACTCACCTGAGAGCTTGCAATTGGCTGTAATTCCGTATCCAGGGGATCCAACACACTCACACAGACATGCATGAGGCAAAATACAAATATATATAAAATAAAAATAAATTATTTTTAAAAAGTCACTTAAAAGACCTACTCCAAGGCTTAGAAAGACATCTCAAGTTTACAGATAAACTTAAGGTGTTATACCTTAATAATATATTTAGGACAATTATACACCTCTGTGTTAATTAAATTTTAATTAAACATTATTTATGTGTTATGTGTGTCTTGTCTGTGTGTATGTCCACCTATCACTTTCATACCTGGTACCTGCAGAGGCCAGAAAAGGGCTGGAATTGGAGCGATATGGTTGTAAGCCACCATGAGGGCCCTCGGACTCACATCTGGGTCCCTCTGGAAGAGCAACCAAGAGCAACCAGTGCTCTTAACTGCTGAACCATTACTCCAGCCACCTTGTTTTTTTTTAATTGAATATTTTTGAGATCTTTATACATGAATGATTTATATATATGCCACCTTCACAGATCTTTCCTCTCTCTAGCTTCTTCCATGCTCCCTTTCAAGATCTTTTTTTTTTTTAAAATATAATATAAGTATACATATGTATAGACAACATACTGATCCAATTTAATGTTGCTTATATGTCCAGGCCTGACCACTTGAGATTCCTTGGAGGAAATGGATTCCCCCTTTCTCGATAGCCATTGACCTGTAGCTCTTTATCTAGGCCCAGGACCTTGTGGAACGTCCCCCATCCATATTGGCACTTGGCTGACACTGCCATCATGTTGGTCTCGTTCAGCTAACCTTGTTGCTGAGATCTCATAGGTGCATTCTCTTTGTCATGTCTAGGGAACTGTATAGAGCAGGTACCATCCTGGCTCTTACGATGTCTCTTTTCCCCTGAGTCTTAGAGGTACAGTCTGCATTGTACATGTATCATTTGGGCCTGGGCACCCCCATGGTCACTTATCCTCTGTATTTTGACTAGTTGTGGATCTCTGTAATGTTCTCCATCTGTTACACAAAAAAGGCTTTTTGGGTGAGGGGTGAGAGCTATACTTACTACGCTTCTTTGGTTACCTCAGGTTACATAAAACCTTCATTTTAACATCTTCGCACTTTGCTTGCCCTGAGAGATATCATGTTAATTAAAATATTGAAGTTATCTTTTTGTAATAAAAAAGGTTGGTTTATTTATTTATTTATAGTTATTTATTTATTCCCATCTTGTAAAACACAGGGCTGGGCAGCTCAAGTTGAAGACATTATTATGTTAGTAGTAGTTGCTAGCAGTTATTAAGTAGTTCAGAAGATTTGGAATTTGGAAATTCTATATTCTGTTGAAAACTCCCAGGCTCTGTGGTGTTTAAATTACAAATACCTTTAAAGGAAAGTTGCATTTGAAATACCGGTTTACTTTATTTTATCTGGAGAATTTGAATGACCACCAGAGGGCAGCAGATTTTCATAATTACTTAAAGGCGATTTGCCAGAAAAATGAGTTTTAAAATCAAATTGCAAGATTTGAGTTATTTTATATTTTTTTCCATGTTTGTTTTATACAGCGATCACTATTTAGCCAAGGCTGTCCTCAAATTAGGGATCCACCTGTGCCAACCTCTTGAATGCTGGGATTATAGGAATATACTACCATGCCTAGGAAAAGATTTGAATTCTGTCTTTGCTAGTGGCCTACCCATACAGGAAGATGGGGGAAGGATATGTGTGTAGTTCTTGAGAAGGCATCCTGAATACCTTTCCCATTTTTACCCTTGTTTCTTTCATGGTTTTCTTTAGATTCTTTATTACTATTATTATTTTATTATTGTTACTTTTTTCTTAGCAGATCATGTTCCAAATTTTTAATCTCTATCTCTTACTTTTTGCCTTCTTCTCCTTATTTATTCTCTTTGTTATTATTGCCATAGTTGCAAAGTAACTCTCATACTAAGTCTTTTATAATAGTAACTAGAATAAAGTATCCAGGAAAAGGTGCCAGTTACACACTCTCTTCTGTGTGATCTTATAAAATGATCTCATCTTTCCTTCTTCATTCTGTTTTCCACATTTTAGTTTGCTTTTATAATTTTGTTTCTTTTCTCTCTCCACTGCCCCAATTAGACCATGAGACAGTAAGTGACCTAGTGTGGTGAAGAATGGCTGGATGGACAGGAGATAGTAAAGAAGAGAAACTAAATGTTTTGGGGAACAAAACACATGTCAAGAATTCCAATGACTTCCTGTTATAGTTAGGGTTTCTATTGCTGGGATCAAACACCATGACCAAAAGCAGCCTGGGGAGGAAAGGGTTTATTCTGCCTACACTTCCACATCACAGGGCATCACTGAAGGACTTCAGGGTAGGAACTCAGGGCAGGAGCTGATGCAGAGGCCATGGAGGGGGACTGCTTACTGCCTTGCTCCTCATGGCTTGCTCAGTCTGCCTTCTTATGGCACTCAGGACACCAGCCCAGGGGTGGCTCCACCCACAGTGAGCTGAGCTCTTCCACATCAATCATCAATTTAAAAATGTAGCACAGGCTTGCTCACAGGCCAGTCTGATGGAGGTATTTTTTCAATTGAGATTCCTTCTTTCAAAATGTCTCTTGCTTATATCAAGTTATCATAAAACTAGCCAGCACATGTACTATTCATGGATCAAAGTGTTTACATGATGAGGAAGTACTTAATGGGGGAAAAACCCTCAAAAAACATTTAAAACTTATTTTAATGGTTGTAGTATGCTATCATTTAAAAGCTTACAGTTACTAATCTGTTATTTGTTCAAAGACAACACTCTATTTGAAAACTTGAAAACTGTATTTAGAAATCTTCAATAATACCATGTCAGAAAAACAAACAAACAAACAAAAACCCCAAAACCAAAACCAAAACAGCATCATCTATGCAACAATACAGCAATAATTAGGCCAGTGACAAACTTGTAGAGACATTTACTTACCTGGGGAGATCTAGCAATAAGAAATAGTGGAGAAGGGATATGGAAAATTGCCATGTTTTAATAAATAATACAAATTTCAAAGATAATGGATAAGGATATAAGCAAAATTTTGGTGTTTTTAGTTCTTATATTAATCTATCCTGATAGTTCTCTGAGATCAGATTACTATTCTGTAATAGTCTGCCTCTGTTCATTTGGATGTAAGGACAGCTAAAGCCTGTAGTTAAAAAGCCTATTCCAAGGCCAGATGTGGTAGCGCATGCCTTTGATCTCAGCATGGGAGGCAGAGGCAGGCAGATCTCTGAGTTTGATGCCAGTGTGGTCTATTTAGTGAGTTTAACTCCACCCCCTCACCCCCAAAAAAAAACTCTACTACAAGCTGAGCATAGCACAATACACTTGTAATCTCAGCCTTTGGGGGGCTGACGGAAGAGGACTGGCTGGGATTATATCGAGACTTCAAGGCCAGCCTGTATGTATGAAGATCCTATTTCAGAAAGTTATAAAAGTACGGGATATAGGGGATTTGGTCGAATAGAAAAAGGTAAGGGAAAATAAAATGACATATTTGCTAATCATCTTTTAACTGTTGACTTTTCATAATCTAATTCCAGATTGTTGTGTCATGCATACCCTCTTTTCTAATGTATTCTGTTATTATAATATTCAGTTTTCTAACTAATATATTTTTTAATACCTACACATTAGTGTAAATATAGCTCTGTCATTATATATCCAAATTTGTAGTATGAAATGTTTTGAATTGTTTGGGCTGCGCTGTTTCTCCACGCATCCTTATTTTCTTCTGTAGAAGGAAATGGTCTGAGGGTGTGGGGTCTTTTTTCTTGGTTTCTGATGCTGAAGAAAGATCTTGGAAAACTTTCACTGTCCAAGCTCTTACTGATGATGAGCACTGTGTATCTTCCCTTGTCCCCACAGTCCCACTGTGGCATAATTACCGAACACCGAGAAACCAATAAAAAGTTAAAAGAAGCCTGCCATATTTTAAGGCATTAAAAATCGATGCATTTTATTCATCCTAAGTTTTCCTTATAGTCGACATTTTGCTTCTACTGTCACTGATTTATTTGTAGCATGTGCTGGCTTAGTATAAGAAACTTTTTTTTCTTTTAAGATTTGTGTTTAATAAATAGCTCAAGGTAGCTTAGAATTAAAAAAAATGATAAAACTCTGGCTACTCAAAGTTATCTTAACACTTATGCTGGGTAACTTACAAACATTAGCTCTTTTAATCCCCACAGTAGTTTAGACATAGAAGACAGTCTCTTTTTGTAGAGGAAGTATTTTAATATACTCACCGGTGTGGCTGTCAAGCCTGATCCAGTGCCCGGCATAGTCCAATGAACAAACTGTTTGGTAAAGGAATTTTGAATGTCAGATGTTCACTAAACAGCTATTTTGTTAGTTTATTTATTATTCTGGAGTCACTACAAGTAAGGTTATAGTAGCAGATGCTATTAGAGCCCATATGGTACCAGTACATTGGCCTTCAGTAGTGTTTATTGAAGCAAACATGTCAGTCCAAACCAAGGCAGGGTGGTTTTATTATGTGGGAAGAAGTGGAATGCTCCCCAAGTGAGTAACTAACAATCTCTAAAATCAGATTGTTCTTCTGACAATGAATTCCTTTGGGTATCTCTGAGCCCAGTTCTGTGGTTACACAACAAGCCATATCATAAAAACTAAGAAAAAGGGTTGACATTATCCAAATACATACCCATAATTTGCTTTATGCCATGCTATAATAATCAACCTCTTTATGATTTTGTAATCCCTCTGCTTATAGTATCACCTGGGGATGGATTTCTTAGCAAGCTGGTAAGGCATTTTTTTCAGACACCCCCCCTCCTTTTCAGATGGAGTTAGAACAGAGTGAAATCAAATGCCAAGCCAAGAAGAAATTTATTATTATTATTATTTTGTGATTGATTAATCTGTATCTGCAGACCATTGAGACTAGAGACACCACTAAATGGTATATATGGTATTGCTTCAGTTTTGGATATTTTATGACCTTTCTTTTGTCTTCAGACTAATTTCTTTCAGTGTAGCTGGAATTATGTGAGTTAATGATCTCTTTAATGCAGAATACAACTTTCATTATAGGACTTATTAGCTCAAAAGGAACAGGCTTGGATAGTGTGGCAATTTTTAAAATTTATTTCATTTTATTTATTTATTTATTTTTGGTCTTGGAATCTGGGAACTCCTCAATCTGTGGATAAGTGGCCACAGAATAGTCTCATGAATCACTTAAGGAAACACATAACATGGGGAAAAGAAAAAAAAAAGTGAGAGCGAGAAGCACAAAGCTGTAAACCCTAAACATTTGTGAGCACAATGTTGCAATAGTAAATTAAGAGATGAAAAGTAATGTAATTTTTAAGAGACCGCATGGAATTTGTATAATGGTGATATAATTTTGCTTATGTGTTTAACAAGTAGACCTTGATTATTATGCCATTATTTTTTTTTCTAATTTCCATCTCAAGTGTGTGTACTTTAAATGTCCTCAGAGATTTCTTGCTCCTCTCTTGTTCAGTTTCATAGGAGAAATTATGCTTCTTCTTAAGCCAAGAGAGAATGATAGGCTCCTGTCCTCACCACACATCTCTCTATGTCATGTGCTTCTGTGATCTGTTGGTTTGGTTATCTGTTGGTTTGGAAAAGTTATCTGTAACAGGAACCTCAACATCTCAATAGTTTTATTTTGTGTGTGTATGTTTGAGGTTTATGCATGCGTGGTATATGCACATGTAAGTGTTGGGGGTACATGGGCCTATATGTATGGAGGACAGAGAGGGCATTCAGTGTCTTTCTCATTCTCTGCCTTCATTCTTTGAGGCAGGGTCTTATACCAAGTCTAGTGTTAATGGTTTTGCCTCTGCTAGCAATCCACTGCAGAGTTGCATCTCAATGGTAAGGGTGCTGTTGTGTGCAGCACCATGCCTAGCTTTTGGGGGGAGGGAGTGGGTAACTAAACTTGTCTTTATGCTTGTTCAGCAATGACTCAACTACAGAGCCATCTCTCCAGCCTCTAAAATAGAGTTTAAAAAATTAATTTTTAATGGGCAGAGTTTAGTAGAACATACTTTTTGATAACTGAATCTCTGAATCTTATAATCAAAACTGGAAAAGATTTATAGACATCAAAAATTGGATGTTTGGGAAGTCCCAGTTATGACTGTTTCAGTTTTTATTCAGGAGTTTATAAACTTCCTGCCAGGCTGGGATTAGGATGTTAATTCAAAACATCAAACTTTCTCTTCTCCCCTTATCCATCATCTTTGAAATTTATGTTATTTATTAAAGTGTGGCTATTTTCCACATTCTTTCTCCACTCTTTCTTATTGCTAGACCTCCCCAGCTGTACAAATGTCTCTGTGAGGTTGTCACTGGTCTAGTTATTGTTGTATGGACAGCCCTGGTTTTTGTTTGCGTTTTTGTTTTTTTTTTCCCTGATGTGGTATTATTGAATATTTCTAAATACCTTGCTTTTTAAAACAAATTTTAAATAGGTATTATCTTTGAAAAAGTAATAGATTAGTAACTGTAAGCTTTGCTACAACCATTAAAATAGGTTATAAATATTTTTTGAATTTTTTTTCCTATTAAGTACTTCCTCATCATGTGAAACACTTTGATCCATGAATCGTATGTGTGCTGGCTAGTTTTATGATAACTTGATATAAGCAAGAGACATTTTGAAAGAAGGAATCTCAATTGAGAAAATACCCCCATCAGACTGGCCTGTGAGCAAGCCTGTGGTACATTTTTTAAATTGATGATTGATGTGGAAGGGCTCAGCTCACTGTGGGTGGAGCCACCCCTGGGCTGGTGTTCTGGGTGCCATAAGAAGGCAGACTGAGCAAGCCATGAGGAGCAAGGCAGTAAGCAGTCCCCCTCCATGGCCTCTGCATCAGCTCCTGCCCTGAGTTCCTACCCTGAAGTCCTTCAGTGATACCCTGTGATGTGGAAGTGTAGGCAGAATAAACCCTTTCCTCCCCAGGCTGCTTTTGGTCATGGTGTTTGATCCCAGCAATAGAAACCCTAACTATAACAGGAAGTCATTGGAATTCTTGACATGTGTTTTGTTCCCCAAAACATTTAGTTTCTCTTCTTTACTATCTCCTGTCCGTCCAGCCATTTTTCACCACACTAGGTCACTTACTGTCTCATGGTCTAATTGGGGCATTTGTAAGGGTCATTCTTGCATGACTATAAGTGAGCACACTAGGAATGTGAGATGCCTTTCTCTGCATTTTCTCTGGCGATTATCTAACTGGTAAAATGGTGGGTCCAGAGTCTATCCCGGTCCATGAACAGGCTTCTCGGAGACCATGCCTATCGGGGAAAACACCTCTCTCAGCCTTACTTGGGGGAGGGACTAAGTCCTATCTCAAGTGGATATGCCAGACCAAATTGACTCATTGACTCACCTTGGGATTCCTTGCCCTCTCTGGGGAGTGAAGGGGGGAAGGGAGGAGGGGAGAAGCTGGGGAGGACTGTGAGTAGGGGTGGAAGAGGGAGCAGTAGTGGGTATGGAAATTCTTTTTTAAAAGGGTGGGTTCAAAGTGAAAGAGTAAACCACCCATTCACCCACCTGCTTCCGTGATAATCAGGTACAAGATTTCATAGCGCTGTAATTGATTTGGAAAATGAGAATGTCCATGCTCACATTTTTTTTTTCTTGAATGCAAAGGACTGTGGAGTTCTAAATGAAATGTGTGGTTATTATTTGAATTCCTTCGGGTTGTCTTTTGACAGCCTATATGCAGTAGTAGAATCTACTGGAGAGATACATAAGGCTGTTTTGTGAAAATTTTTTTTTTTTTTTTGCAAATAAATCTCTCTGGTTCTCTTTCACTCTGGTGAAGTCCATTTAAATATGGAGAGAGAAACTGCTTATTCAGTATTGGATGATAATAGCACATCCAAAATTTTCATTAGTTTTTATATTTTACATATAATTTGCATTAAAATATTTAATTTTTTTCTGAAAACATATTAGTGTGCAGTTGACCTTATGGTTCTTCGACGTTTCTGTTATTTAAGTTTTGAACTAATTATAGAAGCTTGTCTAGCTAAAATTATTTAGAGAGTTAAATGAATTCCTGTAAAATGATGTTGAATTTCATGTACATAAACTTCATGTTATTCTCAAAGAATTCTGTGAATTGGAGCCTCATAGTGATTATTTTTGCTCTTCAGGCAATGAATCGCTCCCTGGCTAATGTGATTCTTGGAGGCTATGGTACATCGTCAACAGCTGGTGGAAAACCAATGGAAATTTCTGGCACACATACAGAAATCAACCTTGACAATGCAGTTGAGATGATCCGGGAAGCTAATAGCATTGTTATTACTCCAGGTAAAAAAAAAAAAAAAGTAATATCTAAACAACAAAACAGCCTATCAAGGCTGTTGCCATCGATTACATTGAATAATAGGAAAAGGTAAATCCAAACCTCCTTATTGAAAATTGAATTTGTTCTTTGAGAATTTCACACAGGTTTTGAGCATATTTATTCCCAACCCTTCCCAGATCTATTTTCCCTCTTTACTTACCCAACTTTGTTTTTTGTTTGTTTGTTTTTCTTAATTCATCAAGACTGATTTGTGTTACCAAGTGTTAGTGGATGTGTGGTCTTACCCTGGGCATGGTTGACTCACCAAGAGCCCTGTCCTTAGCAGATGACAGTTCCCAATAACTCCATTGCCACAAGTTAGATTTCATGCCCAACTCCCATCTCCATGTTGGGATCTGGTATGGACTGGATTAGCATAGGCTTCATGTATGCCATGACAACCACTGTGAATCTGTATGTGCAGCTGCACTGCTATGCCCAGAAGATAATGCTTTCTTGTAATCATCCACCAATTTGGACTCTAACTGATGCTTTCTGTCCCTCCTGCTATGATCCTCAGGAGCCTTGGGAAGAGTTGCTGCAGTAGATAAGTCCCATTTACCCGAATATTCTGCAGTCTCTTACTCTTCGCACCTCGATTAGTTGTGAGTCACTTTGTTAATGACGGTGCAGGTAGAAGCTTCACAGATGAGTGAGGGATGCATTGATCTAAGTCCTTAGGAGTCAGCTTAATACCATGTCCATTTAGCAATATAATAGAATTTCCTTTAGGGCCCATGACCTGTCTAGCCATCAGAACCTTCTTATTTTTGAAAAATAATGGAAACAGTAGCAACTGAATGGTTACTAAGAACTCTCAGTTTAGGTTAATAATATTTTGAAGTAATGTAAATATTCTATCATATGATGTAGTGTATCCTAGCCATCTTCTTGAGCTGTGTACACATGTTATTGTTGAGTCTTTTTTATTGTCAGTTTTAGGGTATGTAAGTTAATTTAGGTTTAGCATGTGGAAGTGTCAGGATCATTTATTAGACTCAATAAGTGTTAGTCTTTTCAAAAGTCATTTGTTTAAAAGTACATCAAGAATCTTTGAGGTTTTCTGTAATGGTCTCCTTAGATTGCAAAGTGAAGTTTCTGTGAGGAAATGTGAAGACTTCAGTTATCTGTGAGCATTAGTACAAATGTTTAGACTGTTGTTAGGGATCATCGTGGCTTCTGATCAGAATAGCCAGTGACTTAGCAGAACGTTCATTTTTTAGCTGTTGTCCTGGCTGAGTGATTAAAGTGACAGAATAGAAAGTCCTTGTTACGGAAGTCCCAACATGTTAACTTTGCATTTGATTTTGCTTCTAACATGATACATGATACAGATCAAATCATTTAATATCTCTTAGTTTCAGTTTTTAATGTATAAGACTTAGCTCAGTTTTTCATGTTTGTCACAGGATGTTGGATTAAGATTTTAACTTTATCATGCCATTATAGGAGTTTTCCATGAAGAAAGACTATTTATTGCCTTGACATGTGGGCAATTTACTGGTTGAGAGCATACTGCGATAAAAATAACAAATGTAAGGCATTGGTATTTCAATGTGAACCCAATATAGGATAGTATTGTTTATTTTAGACATCTGAATGGGGGATTTTGGTTGTTCCAGAGCTGAGTTAGTGTTGGAAACAAACTGCAATGTATGGGACATACATGCATAAGGAATTATCCTAGCCAACAGGCAAGTGTGTGGCCTATCAACAAGCCATGCTTGTGTGTAAAGGTATGAAGATATAGAAGACATAGTCTCTTTCCTCCAGGCACTGGATATTTCAGTTTACAAGTCAGATTGGGAGATAAATAATGGCAAGTATATTATGACAGCAACTAAACTGAACCACAGAGAATTTTTTTTTCTCACAAGGAACCAGAGAAGGGTTGAAGGGAAGTTAGGATTCATTTTGAACCTTGGACAATGGATGGTGTGGTAGGTAGCGGAAGGCAGAAGTGATAGCTAGAGCAAAGAGCTGGCATTTGGAAACAGGAGCTAGCAAAGAGTGAATAGATGTGGATTATTTTACAGGCAACATGGACATAATCTTAGAGTTAAGGAGAAAAGGAGATGATGGACATTCTTGGTTATACAGGCAAACCTCAAATAGGAAGGAGTATTTATTTTATTTATTTGAATATGGGATTAGAGTTGAAGGAGAAGGGCTTTCAGTTTCTTCTTCTTCTTCTTCTTCCTCCTCCTCCTCCTCCTCTTCCTCTTCTTCTTCTTCTCTCTCTCTGTCTCTGTCTCTCTCTCTGTCTCTCTCTCTCTCTGTCTCTCTCCTTTTTAGACATTAAATGTAGACAGTGACCTTGCTAGAGCCCAAATGGCAGATCAAACCAGCAGGACTAAGTGCAATGGCTGAAGTCTTTGGGTGAGCTATGGTTTAAGGAGAGGTAAGGGACAAACTGAAAGGCCGGGTAAGGCTGAGCCATTAAGGGAGAAGAACAGGAGAACAATTATTCAAGGTATTAAAAGAATAACTTAAGCCAGAAAAAATTCACAGGACTACAATGTCATCAAAGACACATTCAGAGTTAAAACACATGGAAGTGGAAAAAGACTAGGGTGTACATGGAGTGCAGCGGGGTCATAGAGTAGTGTGTACATGGAGTGCAGCAGGGTCATAGAGTAGTGTGTGTCTGCATGGAGTGCAGCAGGGTCATAGAGTAGTGTGTGTCTGCATGGAGTGCAGCAGGGTCATAGAGTAGTGTGTGTCTGCATGGAGTGCAGCAG
>PVIH01004412.1:0-75529 GCA_004025045.1 Sigmodon hispidus
CCAAGGACACTGTCAATAGGACAAAACGCCAGCCTACAGAATGGGAAAAGATTTTCACCAACCCTACAAGTGACAGAGGACTGATCTCTAAGGTATATAAAGAGCTCAAGAATTTAGATCACAAAACCTTGAATAACCCTATCAAAAAATGGGGTTCAGATCTAAAAAGGGAATTCTCAGCAGAGGAACTACGAATGGCCGAAAGGCACCTGAAAAAGTGCTCTTCATCTTTAGCCATCAGAGAAATGCAAATCAAAGCAACTTTGAGATACCACCTAACACCTGTTAGATTGGCTACGATAAAAGGTACAGATGACAGCCTATGCTGGAGAGGATGCGGAGCAAGTGGAACATTCCTCCATTGTTGGTGGGATTGTAAGCTTGTCCAGCCACTTTGGAATACAATATGGAGGTTTCTCAGAAAATTGAGAATCAATCTACCCAAGGACCCAGCAATACCACTTCTGGGTATATACTCTAAAGAGGCACATTCACACTCCAAAGGTATTAGCTCAACTATGTTCATAGCAGCATTATTTATAATAGCAAGAACCTGGAAACAACCTAGATGTCCCTCAACTGAAGAATGGATTAACAAACTGTGGTACATCTACACAATGGTATACTATTTAGCAGTAAGAAAAAATGATATCCTAAAATTCACAGGCAAATTGATGGATTTGGAGAATATCCTCCTGAGCAAAGTATCACAAACTCAGTGAGATAAGCAGGGGATGTACTCACTCACTAGTGGTCTCTGAACAAACAAACAAGAAAAAAAAAATCCAAACATGCCCAAGCAGCAAACCACAACCACTGAATAGCTTGGGATCAGAAACACCCTGGACTGACCCTTCAAACACCAGTCCATCTATAGGAACACCTGACTCACTCTTGAGGGAGGGGGGACAAAACTGGATTTGGCCAGGAGTGGAGACTGATTCAAGCATTGTTGGGCCAGTTCTGACCATAGGTCTGTCGGCTCCCTGCCAAGGGAGGGGATGGGGAGTTACAGAGAAGAAAAATGATCAGATGTGGTGGGAGGGGGAAGAGACCTTCAATAAGAATATACAGGGTTGGAAAAAAAAATTCAGAGGGAAAGCTGAACACAAAGAAAATATATGTGTAGTAATCTTAATTTGCATTTCCACCCTTGATAAGCCATGCTTATGATTATTATCCTCTGTATAGTTATTGTTAACTCTTCGGCATTTTTTTTAAATTCTTTTTACTGTTGTTTTTGATAAAAACAAAATAAAGAAAAAAAAATTTGCAAGCAAATAACTGGAACTAGAAAATATCATATTGAATGAAATAAGCCAGACACAGTTAAATTTTGCATGATTAGTCTCAACTGTGGGTACTAGTTCTAAATCTTCAAATGTGAACAGAGAGCCTAAAAAAAACTTTCTAAAAAAAGAAAGAAAGAAAGAAAGAAAGAAAGAAAGAAAGAAAGAAAGAAAGAAAAGCAAAAGAGAGTTATTTCATGGGTCAGGTGAGGTTGGAGGAGTAATAGACAAGTAAATAATAATATATAAGCAATGTCATGGGGAATATAGAAAAATAGGAAGGGGCTCTAATAAAAGTTGGGAAGGAAGTAAGTATATGAAAAATAAGAGTGAGTATAAAATATCAGAAAGGTATCTGAGAAATTTACAAGAAATCATACTATTACCTATCAACTTAAAAACACCTATAATGCATGAAAGTCTGTGTATAAATGTACATATATAGATTAAATATGTTTTTCTCATCTTGGCTGACAATTCTTCCTCAAAGAATCAATGACTATTTAACAAAAACACCAGATATTAGAAACTCTTTTAAGTTCTTACTCAGGGTTGTCCATTTAACTGCCCAAACACTATTGCTTATTGCTCTTGGTGGTCTGCCCCTTCAGGAAGTAGAAGGTAAGTCCCTATTGCTAAAGATATCATCCACCTCAGAAAAAAGGGAACAGAGTCCTTTGATTTTGAAATGATCTGAATTCCTCTTCTACCTCGGTTATCATTAATGGCAGCAGTATGCTTAATTCAAAGTTTTCAAAGGAGGAAGCCAATCAATAGCTCTATATAGCTATGATACATATATATCACAATATATACAAGGATGGTACAATGATTTAAAGGATGTAACAGTGACATGCATACATTGGTATTTTACAAAAGCCCACTAATTTTACTTGATACCCAACCACTCTACTAGCAAGAGATCATACCTGGTACTAAAAAGGGCTAGTGAAATCTTGAGTCTCAGAGAAAATTTTACAAGCATCACTTTACTAAACTAACATAATTCTTAACTAAACTTTAAATATTATTCCTATGCACACAGATAAATATAGCTGCTTTTCTTTTTAAATAATCTTATTTTGGGAATAGATGAGAATCATTAGCAAAAAAAACACAACCAAATGACAGAAGTCCTGCATCTAAGGCTCAGTTATCATTATGAATGAGGGAGCAGAAAGTCTATAAGAACCTAAGGAAATGGGAGTTTGCTGTGAGATGGTGTCTCCTTAAAATGTTAGCAGCTCCTCCCCCAAAGTCAAAACAATGTTGCTGACTAAACATAACCGTAAGAAGAATGACACCAATAGATATCCTAACATGCTTGTAGTAAATCTCTCAAGGCTACATTCAACCCTTCACAAACATCTAAGATCAACTAATAAATACTAAGGGTGAGAGAGAGAGTCTTCCCCAGTGGAGAGCATACTAATTGACAATTCAATACTATATAATTAGTCCTGAACGCATGTGCATACAGTTAATAAATTACAGAATGAGCATGTTGTATTTATGTCTTTAGGAATACACACACAAACACTCATACATATGCTTCTAACAACAGTAATGAAATGAAAACGATGTCATGAATCGGATAGAGAAGAAGGAGGGCATTATACATGAGAATTTGGAGAATGAAGACATAAGAGAAATGATATAATTATGCTATAACATCAAAAAGGATAAAAATGTTTGTAATAACCAAATGATGGTGTCAATAATAGGCTGTCTTGAAATTAGTCCATCATTATTAAATGTAGCATCAGAAAAGTCCTTAGGATAAGTGCAGAAAGCAACCATATTCTTCTCTAAAATATCATTCTTGCTGAAACCTTTTGAGATAGTCCATCACATGCTACATTTCTCAAAACACTAATGTCTTCCAAGCTCCTACTATGATTTTCCAATATGATCTATTTGCAATGTTCAAATACTTTTCTAGTCTGCTATGTAAGTCTTCTGCATTCCTCAAAACAGCCATATGTCAGGTCTTCTACAGCTATTCCCTACTTGCTGTTTTAGTTACATTTCTAATGTTATGATAGAATACCATGACTAGGGAACTTATAAAACAAAGAGTTTTATTAGGTTTATAGTTCCAGAGGGTTAGAGTTTATGACATGGCCCTAGATGTCTAGAGCCACAGCTGGAAGCTCATGTCTATAAGAGTAGATGTAGAAAGAACACTGGGAGGAGAAAGCTTTTGAAACCTGAGGGCTGCTCCTGATTAAACACCTCCTGAAAAAGGTCATACCACCTAATCCTTCTTAAACAGTTGTACCAAATGGGAATTGATTCATTCCTCAAAGACATGAGACTCCAGGGTCTTTCTTATCCAAACCACCACAGGACCATAAGGAGCATGTTTTGTTAGTTTCATGTTTGATTTGATGTGTAATTCCTTACTGGACTTTTGATCTTTTTCTCAGTGATCAGTGAACTTGTTTTTATAAAGTTCATTGGAAATTGTATATCCTTTCTATTAAAATATGTTTGTGTTATTTACTAAATAAATTGTTGACTTTCTGTCATTATATAATTAAGATTTAAAATAATTTTATTATCTATGTCATATCTTAGTACATGTAGCATTTAAAATATCATCAGACTGTTTCTCATTTATTCATTTTCTTCACAGAAGTTTCACAGAGTTTTCCTAAAACTTTAGATTAGCAAAGTTTAAGGAACCATATCCCTGGATTTTTCTACAACGCAAGTTTCCTGAAACTGAATCTACTTTTTTGTAACAAACCTGGAATGTGAACCACTAATTTTCAACCCCTCAATCTCAGACACCATTTTACTTAACAGTCCTTATCTCAATGTATTTCTTTCTTCTTACATTTTCCTATATCTTTCAGGAAGCAACCAGATAATCTATTTTTACTTAGAAATTCCTGCTGATTGTCCAATTTTGTCCTTATAAAGTTTGATTCACAAAGTTTTGGTAGGCTTTCTATAACTAGAGTAATCTTTTTCTTAGTTTCTCATAACATCATCATTTTTGTCCAATCCCTGATCAAAAAATTTTTTTTTCCATTTTTTTCGTTATTTATTTTGTACTTATCAAGAAAAACAGTAAATTGAATTTAAAATGCTTATAAGTTAACAATAACTATAAAGAAAATAAAAATCATAAGCATGATTATCAAGGGTGATAATGCAAATAATTTGCTACACATAAAATTACTTTGTGTTCAGCTTTCCATCTGAATTTTTTTTTCTATCCCTGTATATTGTTATTCAAGGTTCCTTCCCCCTCCTGCCACATCAGATCATTTTTTCTTCTCCACAACTCCCCATACCCTTCCTGGGCAGGCAGTAGACAGTCTCATGGTCCCACTGATCCAATAATGCTTAGTTCAGTCTCCATTCCTGGCAAATCAAGTTTAATCTCCCCTCCCTCAAGAGTGATTCAGGTGTTCCTCTAGGTGGAGTGGGATCCAAAGGGTCAGTCCAAGATGTTTCTGATTCTAAGCTGTTCAGTGGTTGTGGTTTGCAGCTTGGGCATGCTTGGATTTTTTCTTGTTTGTTTGTTTAAAGACCATTAATGAGTGAGTCCATCCCCTGCTTATTTTTCTGAGTTTGTGATACCTCGCTCAGGAGGATATTCTCCAAATCCATCCATTTGCCGGCAAACTTTAGAATTTCATTTTTTCTTACTGCTGAGTAGTATTCCATTGTGTAGATGTACCACAGTTTGTTAATCCATTCTTCAATTGAGGGATATCTAGGTTGTTTCCAAGTTCCTGCTATTACAAATAATGCTGCTATGAACATAGTTGAGCTAATACCTTTGGAGTGTGAATGTGCCTCTTTATGGTATACACTCAGAAGTGGTATTGCTGGGTCCTTGGGGAGACGGATTCACAATTTTCTAAAAAAACGCCATATTGCATTCCAAAGAGGCTGAAAAAGCTTTCACTCCCACCAACAATGGAGTAGTGTTCCCCTTGATCCACATCCTCCCCAACATAGGCTGTCATCTGTGCCTTTTATCTTAAAAAATCTTACAGGTGTCAGGTGGTATCTCAAAGTTGTTTTGATTTGTATTTCTCTGATGGCTAAAGATGATGAACACTTTCTCAGGTGCCTTTCAGCCATTCGTAATTCTTCTGCTGAGAATTCCCTTTTTAAATATGAACCCCATTTTTTGATTGGGTTATTCAAGAATTTGGGCTCTAGATTCTTGAGCTCTTTATATATCTTAGAAATCAGTCCTCTATCACTTGTAGGGTTGGTGAAAATCTTTTCCCATTCTGTAGACTGTCTTTTTTTTCCTATTGACAGTGTCCTTGGCTTTACAGAAGCTTAGTAGCTTCAGAAGATCCCACTTATTGTTGTTGGTCTTAGTGTCTGTGCCAGTGGTATTATATTTTGGAAGTGGTCGCCTGTGCCAATTTGTAGAAGTGTATTTCTCACTTCTTTTCTGTCAAGTTCAAAGTTCCTGGGTTAATGTTGAGGTCTTTGATCCATTTGGATTTCAGTTTTGTACAGGGTGACAAGCTCAGATCTATTTGCATTTTTCTACACGCTTCCATCCAGCTATGCCAGCACCATTTGTTAAATATACTATCTTTTTTTCCATTGAATATTTTGGGCCTATTTGTCAAAGATCAGGTGTTCATGGGTTTTTGGGCTAATGTGTGGATCCTCAATTCTATTCCATTGATCAACAAGTCTGTTTTTATGCCAGTACCAGGCTGTTTTTATTACTGTAGCTCTACAGTACAACTTGAAGTCAGGGATGGTGATACCTCCTGAGGTTCTTTTGTTGAATAAAATTGTTTTGGCAATCCTGGCTTTCCTGTTATTCCAAATGAAATTGAGTATTGTTCTTTCAAGTCCAAAAAATATTGTGTTGGGATTTTGATAGGCAGTGCATTGAATCTGTAGATTGCCTTTGGTAGAATTGCCATTTTAACTATGTTGATCCTACCAATCCAGGAACATGGGAGAGCTTTCCATTTTCTGATATCCTCTTCAATTTCTTTCTTCAGAGATTTAAATTTTTTGTCAAATAGGTCTGTTCTTTGGTTATAGTTACTCCAAGGTATTTAATACTATTTACAGCTATTATGAAGGGTAATGTTTCCCTTATTTCTTTTTCAGCTCTTGTATATTTAGTGTATAGAAGGGCTACTGATTTCTTTGAGTTAATCATGTATGCTGCTACATTGCTGAAGGTGTTTAACAGCTGTAGCAGTTCCTTGGAAGAATTTTGTGGGTCACTTATGTATACAATCATATTATCTGCAAATAGAGATAGCTTCACTTCTTCTTTTCCAATTTATATCCCCTTAATCTCTTTTTGTTCCCTATTGCTTTAGCTAAAACTTCGAGAACTATATTGAATAGATAAGGGGAGAGAGGACATCCTTGTCTAGTTCCTGACTTTAGTGGGATTGCTTTGAGTTTTTCTCCATTAAGATTGATACTGGCTGTTGGCTTCTTGTAAATCACCTTAATTATATTTAGGTATTCTCCCTTTATTCCTGATCTCTCCAGGGCTTTAATCATAAAGGAGTGTTGGATTTTATCAAAGGCTTTTTCTGTATCTAAGGATATGATCATGTGGTTTTGTTCCTTTAGTTTGTTAATATGATGGATAACATTTACAGTTTTTCATATGTTAAACCAGCCCTGCATTTCTGGGATGAAGCCTACTTGGTCATGTTGGATGATATCTTTTACATTGTTGTATATGGTTTGCCAAAATTTTGTTGAGCATTTTTGCATCAATATTCTTGAGGGAAATTGGTCTGTAATTCTCCTTTGTTTTGTCTTTGAGTGGTTTGGGTTTTAGGGTAATTGTGACCTCATAGAAGGAATTTGGCAATATTTCTTCAGTTTCTACTGTGTGAAATAGTTTGAGGAGTAATGGTAGTAATTCTTCTTTGAATGTATGGTAGAATTCGGCACTGAAACCCTCTGGAATAGGGCTTTTATTTTTGGGGAGGTTTTTAATGACAGCTTCAATTTCCTTAAGAGTTTTAAGCCTGTTTAGGTAATTAATCTGATCTTCATTTAATTTTAGTATATGGTACCTGTCCAGGAAGCTGTCCATTTCTTCTAGGTTTTCCATTTTTGTGGAATACAGATTTTCAAAATATGATGTGATAATTCTCTGTATTTCCTGGGAGTCTGTTGTTATGTCCCCCTTTTCACTTCTGATTTTATTGATTTGAACACTTTCTGTTTTTTGATTAGTTCGGCTAAGGGCTTATCTATCTTGTTAACTTTCTCAAAAAACCAACTCTTAGATTCATTCATTCTTTGTATTGTCCTTTTTGTTTCAATTGTATTGATTTCTGCTCTAAGTTTGATTATTTTCTGCTATCTACTCCTTCTAGGTGAGTTCGCTTCTAATTGTTCTAAGGCTTTCAGCTGAGCTGTTAGGTCTCTAGTGTGGGATTTCTCTAGGTTTTTCATATAGGCATCTAGCACTATGAATTTTTCTCTTAAGAGTGCTTTCATTGTGTCCCACAAGTTTAGATACATTGTGGATTCATTTTCATTAAACTCTAGGAAGACTTTGATTTCTTTCTTAATTTCTTCCTTGACCCAGAGATGGTTCAGCTGAGTGATGTTTAGTTTCCATAAGTTGGTATGCTTTCTTTGGGTTTTGAAGTTGTTGAACTCTAGCTTTAAGCCCTGGTGGTCCAATATTTTACAAGGGATTATTTCCAAGTTTTTGTATCTGTTGATATTTGTTTTATGACCAATTATGTGGTCAATTTTGGACAAAGTTCCATGAGGAGCTGAGAAATATGTATATTCCTTTGCCTTTGGGTGGAAGCTTCTGTAGATATCTATTAAATCGATTTGCATCATAACCTCTTTTAGACTCCTCATTTCTCTGCTGAGTCTCTGTCTGGTTGATCTATCCAGGCTTGAAAGTGGGGTATTAAAGTCTCCCACTATTAGGGTGTAAGAATTGATGTGGGATTTGAGCTTTAGTAGTGTTTCTTTTGCATAAGTAGGTGCCCTTATATTAGGGACATAAATATTCAGAATTGAAATCTCCTCTTGACCAATTTTTCCTGTGATGAATAAGTAGTGACCATCTTCATCCCTTTTAATTGCTTTTAGCTTAAAGTCCACTTTGTTATATATTAGGATTGCAACCCCTGCTTTTTTCTTAGGATCATTTGACTGGAAAATCTTTTCCCAACCCTTTATTCTAAGCCTGTGTCTGTCCTTGGGGTTGAGGTGTGTTTATTATAGGCAAGAGAAGGATGGCTTTTGTTGTTGTATCCATCTTGTTAGTGTGTGATGTTTTATAGGAGAGTTGAGTCCATTGACATTAAGGGAAATTAGAGACCATTGATTGATATTTCCTATCATTTTTGGTGGTAACTTGTTTGTATTTCCTTTCTCTGTAGTATTATTCTGTGGAATTATTGTTTGTTTGTAATTTCGTGGGTGTATCTCAGGTCCTTAGGTTAGAGTTTTCCCTCTAATACTCTCTGTAGTGCTGGATTGGGAGATAGATATTCTTTCAGTCTGACTTTGTCATGAAATATCTTGTTTACTCCATCTGTGGTGATTGATAATTTTGAAGGGTATAGTACTCTAGTTTGGCAGCCATGTTCTTTTAGCATCTGTATAATTTCTGTCCAGGTCCTTTTAGCTGTCATTTTTTTCCAATGAATAGTCAGGTGTTATTCTAATGGGTCTGCCTGTATATGTAAGTTGATCCTTTTCTTTTACAGTTCTTGAAATTTTTGTCTTTGTTCTGTATGTTTTGTGGCTTCATTATAATGTGACATGCTGACTTTTTGGGGGGGTCATATCTATTTGGTGTTCTGTAAGCTTGTATCTTTATAGGCATTTCCTTCAGGTTAGGGAAGTTTTCTTCTGTGATTTTATTGAAAACATTATCTGCACCTTTGAGCTGGTATTCTTCTCCTTCTTCTATTCCTATTATTCTCAAATTAGGTCTTTTCATGTCCCAGATTTCTTGAACATATTGAGTTATGGTTTTTTTAGTTTTACTATTTTCTTTGACTGATATATCTATTTGAGCTACTGAGTCTTCCACTGCAGAGATTCTATCTTCCATCTCTTGAACACTGTTTGTTATGCTTGTATCTGTGGTTCCAGCTTTTTTCTTCAGATTTTCTATTTCCATCTTTGCCTCATTTTGTGACTTTTTTATTGCTTTTATTTCAGCTTTTAGTTCCTGGCATGTTTCTTTCATAGATTTGTACATCTCTTCTTATTTTTTGTTTATATTTTCTTCCATTTCTTTAAGGCTGTTTTTCATATCTTCTTTGAGAGCTTCGATGACCATCAAAAAGGAATTTTTGGTGTTGCTTCCTTCTGTTTCCTCTTCATTGCTCAGTTCAGGTCTTGTATTTGTAGGATTGCCACTTTCTTTTGGTGTTACCTTGTTGTTCTTTATATTATTATGTAAGTTTTTGCACTGGCTTTTGCCCATGGCTTTAGTGGTTCACGATTAGGTGGCTCCTGGTCAGTTGTGGCACTCAGGCTTGTGTGTCTCCTGTGACCTCTGAGGAAAAGGTCTGCTCAATCACTACTTCTGCACTCTGCAGGGGACTGAATTTCAAGTCTTCAATCTGTCTCTGTTTGACCAATTGGAGGCGGGGTGACAGCCCTGCAACCTCCCTCAGCAGCAGCTGGTGGGACTGTGACAGGCAGAGTGTATCTCTGCCTGCTCCAGTGTGCACTGGGACATGCTCTGCAGACAGCACCCTGTCCCTGAACTGGAACCTGAAAACCGATGGGAGCTGATGTGAGGTCAACTCTCCTCTCCCTGCAGGGATACAGGTGTTGGGGCCTGCTGCCCCCTCCTCACTTCTGGACGGTGTCTGAGTCTGTCCTTCAGGGTTCCCAGTCCTTATCTGTTAGCTCAGTTGGAGGTGGTTAGCAGTGCAAATTCCCTCAGCAGTGGCTGGGGGGACTGTGGCAGGCAGAGTTTATCTCCACCTGCTCCATAGTGCACTGGAACATGCTCTGCAAACAGCACCCCTTCCCGAAACTGGAACCGGAACCAAGGGCAGCTCAATTCTCCTCTCCCTGCAGGGATACAGGTGTTGGGGCCTGCTGACCCCTCCTCACCTCTGGGCAGGGTCTGAGTCTGTCCTTCAGGGTCCCCAGTCATTATCTGTTTGCTCAGTTGGAGGTGGATAGCCATGCAAATTCCCTCAGTAGCACCTGGGGGAAACATGACAGGCAGAGTTTATCTCCGCCTGCTCCAGAGTGTGCTGGGACATACTCTACAGACAGCACCCCCAAAAATGCTTTTAATATACATCTTTTGAACAATAAACTTTGTTTTAAATTCTCTAGAATAATTTCTTATTTGAAAATTTTGTTTTCTATTTCTTCATTTTTCTCTGTTACTTTTTAGTCCTCACCAACCAGAGTTCTTGTTATTGATATTTCCAATTGTATCTGTTCACAACGATCAAGGATTTCCTACCAGTTATAAAACATTTGGCCTCATTCTAACTCAAGATTCTCTTGAGTCTCTATGTGAACATTCAAATATGTTCATGTTTATGTGTATACATATTTACATGCATATGTCCCTTTATCTATATCAATACATAATACACACATAGAGGCCAAAAGACAACCTTATTCATTATTCTCCTGACACTGTTCACTGATTTTCTTTACTTAAAACAGGGTCCTACATTTTGCTTGTAATTGACCAAGAAGTCAAATTTGGCCTATAGTGAGGCCCATATGTCTCTTATCTTCTTGGTGTGGTGGTTGTAACTCCCCACTCTCATGTTTAGACCTTTAATCTAAATTCCGGGGGTAGAATTGTGGTCCTTATGCTTATAAGTTCAGTTTTTGTTTTCTAAAAATAATCAGCTTTCCTGTCTCTAATGCAAGATTTCTAGGCCATTTTTATATTTTTGATTCTTCTTTTGAAAATCAGAAAAAATAAAAATATTCTTATTTGATTGATAGTGTAAAATTACCCTAAAATGTGTGTCTCAAATCAAGACAAATTTATGTACTTTCCTTTATTCAGATATTAGCCTTCTTCTCATTAAGCGAACATGACAGTATTGTAGCAGGGAAATGCTTGGTGGAACTGTGTCCTGTATCTTTTCAATTTCTATAAACCAACTTCCATCTTTGGCTAAGGGCCAACTTTTTGATTTTATTAGCAAGTACAGCTGTCCCCATAGCTGTCATAAGTATGATTCTCATAACTGTTTTCTTTTATCAGTTTTAGTGATCTCTGGTTCTAAATTTATTGCCTACTATTATTGTTTTGGGCCCAATGCTATAATTTACCAAAATATCTCGAATCCATCTTCAGTAAAGTAAATAATGCCTCACTTCTGACTTCAACATGTTTGTCATTAAATCTTTATTTTTACTTTTATTTATGAATAAAGTCTCATTTTTTAATTCGGTATTCCCTTGTTCAAACTCCCTTCCTCCTCTTTCCCCTCCCAGTCACTCTCTCTCTTCTCCCAATCTCCTCAACTCCTCCTTAGCAAGGGCAGGAGGTCCCGAGTTCCCAAGGTGCCTTAGTTCAGCATCCACTCCAGGCAAGTCCTCTTTCCTCATACCAACAAGATTGGGTCGGGTATTCCTCTGGAGGGAAAGGGCTCCAAGGTTCCAGTACAGGGTGTTTTAGATCCCAAGCTGTTCAGAGATAGTGGTTTGCAGCATAGAAATGTTTGCTTTTTGTTTAAAGTTCACTAATGACTGAGTACATACCCTGCTTATCTTTCTTGGTTTGTGATACTTCGCTCAGAAGGATATTACCCAAACCCATTCACTTGCATGTGAAATTTAAGATAACATTATTTCTTACTGCTGAGTAGTACTCCATTGTGTAGATATGCCACAGTTTGTTAATCCATTCTTCAGTTGAGGGGCATCTAGGTTATTTCCAGGTTATGCTTTTATGAATAATGCTGTTATGAACAAAGTTGAGCTAATGTATGTGAGGTACAAATGTGAATCTTTAGGTTATATGCCCAATAGTGGTCTTCCTGGATCCATGGAAAGATTGATTACAAGTTTTCTGTGAAACTTCCATACTGCATTCCAGAGTGGCTGAACATGATTACATTCCCACCAACAATGGAGGAGTGTTCCCCTTGCTCCTTAACCTCTCCAGCATAGATTGTCAACTGTGTCTTTAATCTTAACCATTCTGACAGGTGTACAGTGGTATCTCAAAATTGTTTTGATTTGCATATCTCTGATGGCTAAAGATTTTGAGCACTTTTTCAATCGCCAATCAGCCATTTGTAATTCCTTTACTGAGAATTTCCTTTTTATTTCTGAACCCCATTTTTAAATTGGGTTATTAAGGGTTTTGGGTTCTAGTTTCTTGAGTTCTTTATATATTTTAGAGATCAGTTTTCTGTCCCTTATGGGTTGGTGAAAATTTTTTCCCATTATTTCATTTTGTCTTATTGACTGTGACCTTGGCTTTGTAAAAGCTTCTCAGTTTCAAGAGGTCCCACTTATTGATTGTTGTTTTTAGTGTCTGCGCTACTACTATTATATTTAGAAAGTGGTCACCTGTGCCAATGTATTGGAGGGTATTTCCAAGTTTCTTTTCTATCAAGTTCAGTGTAGCTGGGTTTATGTTTAGATCTTTGATCCACTTAGATTTGAATTTTGTGCAGGGTGATAGGTTTGGATCTGTTTGCGTTTTTCTGCACACTACCATCCAGCGATGCCAACACCATTTGTTATAAGTGCTATCTTTAATCCATTGAACAATTTTTCCATTTTTGTAAAAGATAAGGTGTTTATAGGTTTTTAGGTTAGTGTCGGAATCTTCAGTTTGATTCCATTGCTCCATAAGTCTGTTTTTATGCCAGTACCAGGCTGTTTTTTTATTATTGTAGCTCTATAGTTAAACTTGAAGTCCTGGATGGTGATGCTTCTTGAGGGTCTTTGGTTGAGCAAAATTGTTTTGGCCATCCTGGCTTTCCTGTTATTCCAAATGAAATTGAGAATTATTCTTTCAAAGTCTTTAAAAAGTTGTCTTGGGATTTTGATGGAAAATGCATTGAATCTGTAGATTGCTTTTGGTAGAAATGCCATTTTTATTATGTTGATCCTACCTATTCAGAAACATGGGAGATCTTTCCATTTTCTGATATCCTCTTCAATTTCTTTTTTGAGTGATTTAAAGTTTTTGTCAAAAAAATCTGTTACTAACTTGGTTATGGTTACTCCAAGGTATTTAATGCTATTTTTAGCTATTATAATAGGTGGTATTTCCATTATTTATTTTTAAGCCCTTTTATCTTTAGTGTATAGGAGGGCTACTGACTTCTTTGAGTTAATCTTGTATCCTGCTATGTTGCTGCAGGTATTTATCTACTGTAGAAGTTCCCTGGGAGAATTTTGTGGGTCAGTTATGAATGCAATCATATCATCTGCAAATAGAAATAGTTTCATTTCTTCTTTTCTAATTTGTATTGCCTTAATCTCTTTGTGTTCTCTTATTGCTTTAGCTGAAACTTCGATACCTATTTTGACTTGGTAAGGGGAGAGGGGACATCCTTGTCTAGTTTCCCATTTTAGTGGAATTGCTTTGTATATTTTTCCATCAGTTTTTTTTTTTTCCGGATTATCAAAGTTTTACTTCAACTTCTTTCTGCCTATAAATGACTAAAAACAGGCACGTACAGGAGGCTGATTTCACCTGTTGCAGGCAGCTCCAGGCACCATGTTTGTCTCCAAGACAAGAGGCACTGTTCAGACACTCTACCCCAGGCTGCGAACCAGGCAGGAGGGAAGGTTTGGGAAGAAGATATAGGCCATAGTGTTAGCCCCATACCAAGCGGGGATCTCAAAGTCTACCTCAATTTGTTGGTCTGATCACTTAGAGTACCCAAGCCTGGGGGCAGGGAATGTGTCATGACATTTTGAAAGTGTCCATGTGCTGCTCCAGGATGTTGGCTGTCTGCTTCTTATAACTCACCATTATTATATTTAGGTTTTTTCCCTGTATTCCTGATCTCTCCAGGACTTTCATCATAAAGGAATGTTGGATTTTGTCAAAGGCATTTTCAAAGTCTAAGGATATAATCATGTGTTTTATTTTCCTTCAGTTTGTTTATATGATGGATAACATTTACAGTTTTTTGAATGTGTAACATCCCTGCATTTCTGGGATGAAGCCTACTTGATCATGGTTAATGATATTTTTAAAATGTTGTTGTATACAGTTTGCCAGAATTTTGTTGAGAAATTTGTAAATAAAGTTTCATTCATAGTCTTCATACTTTTAAATTAAATAGCTATACAATAGGAAATAGACTCTATCAAAAAATACCTACTATAGAGGATTTATTTTCCCCAAAGTCTTGTAGTTTTTTCCAAGGGTATCTATGGTATGGTATTCTAGTTGTCTCTTAAAGCAATTGCTGAGTAATTTCAGACCTTATATTATGGATTTTAGAATTTTAATCACCTAAAATTATTATAATTTATTATAGAAATTATCTCAAGTAATTTTTAATTTACTAATTGTTTTTCAACTAAAGAATTTTACCAACCTAATGACAGGATGTAAGGAAATTGCATAATATGCCTGGAGAAGCTTGACTGTGCTGATTGCAAATATAATATTCTATGAAACATGGGGGTAATAGAAGAGAGTATAATGTAGAATGATATAGAGTTCTATTTTGTGCTAAAGAACATTTAAAAGTTTTATTGAAAAGAGTTTCATTACAGCTGTTGAACTTACATTTGGATCTAATACTTGACCATTAGCTTTAGAACACATTACCTTGAGTCATCATCTGACCCCTGAGAAGAACAGACATGAAAGGAACACAGGTGAGCCACAGACTGGGCCAGGTGGCAGGTAGATTAGTAGATTAATAGAAATGGGTTACTTTAAGGTGAAAGAGCTAGCTAATAATGTACTTGAGACATGGGCCAAACAGTATGAAGTTAATATAAGCATCTGATTCATTTCTTTGGGGGACAAAAGCCACCCAGGGACCAGGTTACAAGCATCCAGCCCTAAAAGGGCACCAGAAACTTGCTACAAATGATGATGTCCCTGGGTGGGCTGAACAACCGCATAAAGCCTAAGAAAGTTTAAAAAGCTTAAAGAGCATTCTAAATTACTGAAACAGAGCCAAAAGCAGCTTTCTGAATTTCATATTTGAATTGATTTGTGGTACATAGATGGTGCGGTGTTCAGGCAGAAATTTAACGCATCCACGGCACACAGCTTAAACTCATACATTTCAAGAAAGGCTTGGCTTAAGTGTGATTGATTTAAGGTTTCATCTTATATTGAACAGAAAGGAAACAGAGTTAAAAACAAGTTTTCTGGTAGCAGCATTTCCTGAGTCTGCTCTGGTTGCCAATAGCAGCAGAGATGCAGAGGGCTCCTCTTCCATATTGAAAAGCCGCCAAAAGGGGCGGAGTCAGCAATTAAAGTGATACCGACATTTTAAAAGCTCTTTGGGTTAGAAAATGATTAAGAATTCTCAATAAAACAGATTTAGACACACAAAACCTCTAAACAGGGTACAATGTATATAAAATATGCATAGGCTTCAGAGACAGAACAAAAAGGGTAAAGAAAGCCCTTTAAGAAAGAGAAATAGGAAATAAAGATAAAAAGGCCAGATGAAGATGGCAGATAGATAAACAAAGAGTCTGGATTATGATTATTGTGTTTTCTTTTAAGTTTTTAACTTTTAATGAGCTAACTGCAGAAAGACAATTGATTGCTAAAGCTTCTAAGTTAAACAAATACATTTAAAGATATCTTGACTTTGAAATCTGTTTATAAGAATATGTTGCTTGGAAAAAGAGTTTCTGCTTTTGTCTCCATGGAAGATCAAAACCCCTGGATTGGTTCTAGGCAAATGTGGTTTCATTTGCCAAGGCCACCTGAACATTCTCAGCTTCCAAGATGCCAGTTGAGATGATCCAGCTTCAAGACTCCATGAGATCAACAACATCCATTGACAGCAGGAAGTAGTAAAAGAAAGAAAACTACATCCAATTTCCCCAAAATATTACTTATTAATGATTATTTTCATTACAAATGGCTAATGGTCATAGTCAAGCTCTTTTAGAAAAAGAAAATAAAAGGGGGGGCAAGGATGATATAGGAATGATAGAAAAGATAAGTAGATTTTAGTTTATTGGTATAAACTTAAAATCAATTTTTCTATGCTGTATGTATTTTTCTACTGTTGATTAAGGTATGATGCTGATGTAGCTCATTTAAAATTGTAATGTGTAATTGAGAAATGCGGATTAAAGTCATCTATGATAACCAAACTTATAGTCATGTTAGTTAGGTTTTTGTAGTTATACAAAGATATATTTCATTAGATTGGTAGTCTTCAAACACTTCAAAGACCTGCAGAATATGACATTTAAATTATTTTTTAAACTTAGACTTTTCTGGACAGTGAGACAGGTCTGTTCCTGGCAGCACCAGTGTATTTCAGGAAAATGATAGGCATTGAAGAAACTTTATGTGGAATTTACTTTGTGGCAAGTTAGCCACTGGACAAGAAAATGTTCTAGTATTGACTGATTGATAGTATGCTGTATAAACTGGATATGCAGGTTCCATAGGAAAGTGACCTCTGAACTTTGGCAGAACAAGTCAAGATGGTCCTTCAAGTTCCTGCTTTGCAGAAAAAAAAATGCCAGGCATACTTCTGGATACAAAGAGAAGCAAATGATGGACTGTGAGAGATTTCCTGCATCACTGCAAAGTATGCCAGAGACTTTGGGCCATATAGGCTGAAGATGGTGCCCCAACATTACAAAGGAACTTTGGATGACTATCCAGGCAGACAGGTGTCATCTCTGTCATTTTCTAGACTTTAGAAGTAGCTTGTACTTCCTGTTTATTTGGATAATATTATATTCTTCTGTGGTCTTTGATGTGTTTGAAGGTTTAATAATTATAGGTATAGTTCTTTTTAGTTTAGAAGGTATGTTAGATATGAAACTTTAGACTCACAATGATAAGATAGATAATGGAATATTCTCTTTAATTTTGTGAATACAAATAGACTGGATATTGTGACTGTAACTCCTGCTTGAGAGCTGTTGTGTTATAATTTTGCTATATGGAAATTGAAACTTTCCTTTTTAATTAGGCAGAAAAGAGGAAATGTGGTGGAAATGTTCTCTGTATGATGTAAATAAAGTAACTGTTTTGGCCAATGTAGAGCACCATAGATGTGGGTGGAGAATCAGTGGACAGGCAGGTAGGACAAGGGTGGAGTTATTCAGTCTCCATCTGACCCTCAAAGAAGACAGACATGTAAGAAATACAGGTAAGCCGTGGGCTGGGACATGTGGCAGACAAATAAATAGAAATGGGCAGAATTAATATGAAAGAGCTAGCTAGTAATGTGCTTGAGACATGGGCCAGACAGTATGAAGTTAAAAAAGAAAAAAAAGAAAGAACACATTATCCTAAAGACTTGTTTCCAGAGCTTAGGCTTTCTGTAAATTATTTTTTCTCTTTAATTCTCATCTCTGTGCTAAGAAGATCATTCCAGGAATGCCAACTCAGATACTGGATAGGTCTCTTAATTATATATCTAATGAAATATGTTAAATTTACCTTCTAGTCCAGAAAATATGTCTGTCAAATTAACTTAACCAGGGAGGGTGGAACTTTATCAGTGTAAACCATTACTTTGTAACCTGTTGATTTATGATGATTTAATAGCTCTTTTCTGTAACTAAGAACGATGAACCTAAAATAATTGATATTGCACAGAGCAAGCTTGGGTATATTTCAAGTGCCTGACATAATATCTCAATTAGAATAATTATTCAAAATACAATAATATTTTACTACTGTTAATATTTAGCTCATGTTTAATCTATTTATAACTTTATTTCTCTTTGGTATTGATTAAGCCCTGTCTCAATTAATACATATGTAGTGTGGATTATACACATCTTTTGTGTTTTTTCATCCACATGTGTTTTTATTAACAAAACCAACATTTTAGCACTGTCTACAGTAAAAATGTCTATCTCCATCCATTTAACCATATTGTATTATTATTTTTTTTAATTGGGGATTTTATTTTCTTTTTTAATTTAGTTTTATTTTATTATTATGAACAAAGAAGTCATACTTTCTATCCTTGAATATCCTTATTCAAGGTCCTGTCCCCCTCCAACCCCATCATGTCATTCTCTCTTCTCCACAACTCCCCATCCCCTCTCTGAGAAAGCAGCAGGCAGGCTCAAGGTTCCGCTGTCCCAATATTGCTTAGTTCAGCCTCCACTCCTGGCAAATCCACTTTTCTCCCCACTACCTCAATACTGAGTCAGGTATTCCTCTAGGGGGAGTGGGATCCAAGGAGTCAGTCCAAGGTGTTTCTGATCCCAAGCTGATCAATGGTTGTGGCTTGCAGCTTGGGCATGCTTTGCTTTTTTCTTGTTTGTTTGTTTGTTTGTTTGTTTAGAGTCCACTAATGAGTGAGTACATTCCCTTCTTATCTTTTTGAGTTTGTGATAACTCACTCATGAGGATATTCTCCAAATCTATCCATCTGCATGCAAATTTTAAGATATAATTTTTTCTTACTGCTGTATTGTACTCCATTGTGTAGATGTACCACAGTTTGTTAATCTATTCTTCAGTTGAGGGACATCTAGGTTGTTTCCAGGTTTTTGCTATTACAAATAATGCTGCTATGAACATAGTTGAGCTCGTGCCTTTGGAGTATGCCTGTGCATCTTTAGGGTATACACAGGTTTTTGCTATTACAAATAACACTGCTATGAACATAGTTGAGCTAATGCCTTTGGAGTGTGACTGTGCATCTTCAGGGTATACACCCAGAAGTGGTATTGCTGGGTCCTTGGGGAGATTGATTCTCAGTTTTCTGAAAAACCACCATACTGCATTTCAAAGTGGCTGAACAAGCTTACACTCCCACCAACAATGGAGGAGTGTTGCCCTTGCTCTGCATCCTCTCCAGCATAGGCTGTCCTCTGTGACTTTTATCTTAGCCAATCTAACAGTTATCAGGTGGTATTTCGAAGTGGTTTTGATTTGCATTTTTCTGATGGCTATAGATGATGAGCACTTTTTCAAGTGCCTTTTAGCCATTTATAATTCTTCTGCTGAGAATTCCCTTTTTAGATCTGAACCCCATATTTGGTTGGGTTATTCAAGGTTTTGGTCTCTAGATTCTTCAGTTCTTTATATATCTTAGAGATCAGTCCTCTATCACTTGTAGGGTTGGTGTAAATCTTTTCCCATTCTGTAGGCTGTCATTTTGTCCTATTGAAAGTGTCCTTGGCTTTACAGAACCTTCTCAGTTTCAGGAGATCCCACATATTGATTGTTGATTTTAGTATCTGTGCCACTGGTTTTATATTTAGGAAGTGGTCACCTGTGCCAATTCGTAAAAGTGTATTTCCCACTTTCTTTTCTAATAAGTTTAAAGTGGCTTAGTTTATGTTGAGGTCTTTGATCCACTTGGACTTGAGTTTTGTGCAGGGTAATAGGCTTGGAACTGTTTGCATTTTTCTACACACTACCATCCAGCTATGCCAACACCATTTGTTAAATATACTATCCTATTTCCATTGAATATTTTGGGCCTCTTTGTCGAAGATCAGGTGATAATAGGTTTTGGGTTAATGTCTGGATCCTCAATTCCATTCCATTGATCCACAAGTCTGTTTTTATGCTGGTATCAGACTGTTTTTATTAATGCAGCTCAATAGTATAACTTGAAGTCAGGGATGATGATGCCTCCTGAGGTTCTTTTGTTGAGTAAAATTGTTTTGGCAATCCTGGCTTTCCTGTTATTCCAAATGAAATGAGTATTGTTCTTTCAAGGTCCAAAAAATATTGTGTTGGGATTTTGATGGGCAGTGCATTGAATCTGTATATTGCTTTTGGTAGAATTGCCATTTTTACTATGTTGATCCTACCTATCCAGGAACATAGGAGAACTTTCCATTTTCTGATATCCTTTTCAATTTCTTTCTTTAGTGATTTAAAATTTTTGTCCAATAGATCTGTTACTTCCTTGGTAATAGTTACTCCAAGGTATTTAATACTATTTGCAGCTATTATGAAGTGTATTGTTTCCCTTATTTCTTTTTCAGTTCTTCTATCTTTAGTGTATAGAAGGGCTACTTATTTCTTTGAGTTAATCTTGTATCGTGCTACATTTTTAAGGTGTTTATCAGCTGTAGAATTTCCTTGGAAGAATTTTGTGTGTCACTTATATATACAATCATATCATCTGCAAATAGAGATAGTTTCACTCACCTCAACCTCAAAAACAGACACAGTCTTACAGTAAATGTTTGGGACAAGATTTTCCAGTCAAATGGTCCTAAGAAACAAGCTGGAGTTTCTATCCTAATATCTAGCAAAGTAGACTTTAAGCTAAAAGTAATTAAAAGGAACCAAGATGGTCATCACTTATACACATTTTTTAGATGAGTTTTCTTTGTATAACAGCCCTGGCTCTCTTGTTATTTGATTTGTAGACATGCTGCCCTCGAGCTGCCAGAAAGTTACCTGCCTCTGCCTCCTGAGTGCTGAGATTAAGTGTATATACCACCAATGCCTAGTGATTATATGCATTTTTTTAGTCATCATTTGCACTGTCCTTTGACAGTTTGGGGAAGTTTTGCTATTAATTTATTATATTACTGTCATTGTACTGAGATATGTAGTGATCAAAGGAGTCTACAAACTCTGAGAAGATTAACAAAGGCAGGAACATTCACTTGACCTGCATGCCAACATTTACTGTCTCCAAGTTGAGGGAAGACATGAATATACCCTCTCATTCAGTATCATTAGAAATTAATACCTAATTTCATTTAGAATCAGTATGTGACATGGGACACAAATGAGCTGATTCTATACAATAGCTTCATTATTTGTCAGCAGTCAAAACATTCTATTCCTGTTTTCTGTTCTCTGCTTGTGTATCTGACTGTTTTGGATATACAGGTACACTTCTATGTTTGAATATATGGTGGTTGTATCTGGACATCATGAGACAACCCTGGCTATCTTTCTTCAAATCAAACCCATGCTGGTTAGTTTTTGAATTTTTGTGTGTTTATTTAATTTTTGAGGCAGCATCTCTCTTTGACTTGTAACTCACTGGATAGACTAGGGTGGCCTGAGATGGAACCTGAGGGATCATCCCTTCTTTGCTGCCCCAACCCTTTATAACAAGTGTGCATCACTAACCCTGACATTGTCTTACATGCATTCATGAACTCAGATCTTTGTCCAGCACAGAAAATAATTTGACAATTGACCTATCATCCTAATCCTTCAACTTCCAATTGTTCATCTTTCTATAATTTCTATATATCAGTATGTAATTCTGTTACTGGTCCAAGGCTTCTTTTATGACCTCAGCAATCAATAAGGATTCATACTGAAGAGTAAACATAGGCTACTCTGAAAATTTCCTTTTCATCATATTCTTTTTCCTTTGAGGTAGATGCATTATTGCACTTGCATAGATGAGAGGATTTATGGGAATGCAGAGGTATGTCAGTGGTGAAGAGTTCTTCTTACATAACTATGAGGACCATGCTCTGATCCCACCATCCATGTAAGCTGACTTTTCATGTACTTATAACCACAATGCTGTGGGCAGAAGAGATAGGAGGATTTCTGGCAGTCTAGCTGAAACTCCCATCTCTAAGTTCAAGGAGAGACTCTGACTCAAAGCAATAATAGAATGGTTAAAAAGTACTTGATATCTTTCTCTGCATTTATGGATTTGTATGCCTTCATAGATATGCATATGTACACACATTTCTGTTTAACCAACAGACAAACACATGTAAATGTGCATATACAGTGATAGAATTGAGATTCAGTATGTGAAATAAAATTGTTAAAATCAAAGTTAGACAAATGAGACAGGTAGGTTTTTCCACTAAGTCTGTTTATATGCTATATCTTTGTCTGTCTTACAACACAAAAACTTCCCCATCTGTTATATTATGTTAGAAAACTTAAAATTGTGCCCCAGAGTCAACTGACCCTCCACCTAGTGTCCAATTGTTCTCAGTCTTCCTAATGCTGCAGGAGCTCCTCATGTTGTGCTGACCCTAACCAAACAATTATTTTCATTGCTACTTTATAACTGTAATTTTACTACTGTTAGGAATCTTAATGTAAATATCTGTGCTTCCAGTGGAGTTAGGCAGCACCTGAGAAAGGGTTGTTAGGTCTCCAAAGGGTCAATATACAGTGGTTAAGAAACTATGACCTAGACAATTATCTTTCAGCTATTTTAGATTATGTAAGTTTCTGTATTCTTTCACTCTAGTTTTGTCACATGCATTACAACCAGTGTTTCAGCCCCTAGGGCAAGTTCTCAAGGGAGTAATTGCTAAAATCAGATTCCAAGAATGTAGCACCTGGGGATGACAATGGTTTTCATCTATAGCTCCATTGCCACAGATAGCGGTTTGCCTGCCAGTCACACATTGCAACAGATTTTAGTTAAATCAAGCTCTGACATGATTGTAACAAAAACCAAAGGAAACATCTGCCAAAACAGAAATCGTGTCAAACTTTTAAACAAGAAGAATGTTTATAACTGGTGTAACATCTGAGCAGTCGTAAAGCCAGCTTTATAATCTTTGCAAAATTCTCAATGGATGTTTCTGTTGTCACCAGAAAATATTTCTTCTGTTCTTTTAATTCTGATGTAGAGATTTCTCCAACTGTAGAAAGAAAGAAGTGGAACAAATACAGAAGATAAGATTTTATTCACCATATTCTGGAATGAAGCACAAGTTTACTCAAATCCAAATTGCTTGACAATTCACAGAAATTCTACTTCTTTTTCTATTTGAATGTGAGCTTTGCTGAGCACTGTGTAGAATCTCCAGTGAGTAGAAAGTCTTCTGGCTAGCTGTGCAATGGAAAAACTACATCAAATACTCAAGAGGCTTGTAGACAGGTACTACAGTCAACTTCAATATCAACTTGGCACAGACTAGAATGGCCTCTGTAGAGAGCCTTACAGAAAAAAGTGTTCTGATTGTCATTTATGTGGAAAGGACCATATCAATTGTGTGCAGCGTTGTTTTGTTCAGATACAAAGGGAATTTAAGAAGGAAGTCCCCTCCCTGTCCATTGCTCTCTTTAACCACCTCTTTCAGAGGACAGTTGCCCTGTTTTTTGTTTTTGTTGCTGCTTCCTTTGTTGACAGCAGGACCAGGTTCCCCTCTCCCCACAGCAGATGGGGCCAGCAGCTATACAGAAAACATCCTTGCTTCCAGAGCCAAACTGCTAAGGCATACAGCCTTGTACATTGAGTAACAGGTTGTCATCCTTACCATTCCCCCACCCCAGTGAGAGACAGCCATTATGGGTTTATTCCTATAGTGGAGGCACCTAGTCTCAGGGACTCAATACTTCCCAGGTTCTGAGTTTCTGTGGTATGATTTAGCTGTCCTTTTTACTTTAAAGCTGACTCAGTCAATTCTTGTTTGACCCCAACACTGCTTGCACATAAATTACAATTGGAGCCCTGGTGTACAATGGCTTTCACACTTCCATGTATGCTATACAGCTCCAGAAAGAGCTAGAATAGCTAGAGGGAAAATAAGTCTTGTTGTTTTAATGTCTCTAGTTTCAGGAATAAAAACAGTCTCCTACCCCTGCAACCCCCTCTGTATGCATGTTCAGTTATGAGTGGTTTGCTTGCATGTTAGAATCAGACAGGAAATCTGAGTGTCAGTCTTTTTCTTCAGTCTTGCTTAACACAATTTTTGGTTTTAACAATGTAATCAGGGCTAGCTGACCTGCAAAGTTTTAGGTATTCTTCAGTCTTGAACTCTCATCTCAACCAAGGTACACTGCTGAGTTCACACACACACACACACACACACACACACACACACACACACACACACACACACTTTCGTCTTCTTAAATTTTAGGGATCTAAACTTAGTTCTTATTTACAATATGAGGTAAGCACTTTATCTATTGAGCCATCTGCACAACCAGGTAGTGGCAATAACATTTGCTGAAACCAAATATATTCACCATCCCCAAGAGGAATGTGTGCTGGAAGCAGGGAATTCTCTTTCTGTAAGTTTGCTCCCCAAGCAGTTAATGTATATGCATGCCAGGAATTGCTAGAGGATTAATTCTTAAAGGAAAATTGTAAGACAAATGCAGAAAAACTATACCTTGCATATTAAGTGTTCTATTTGCAATTAGTACAGTTTAAAAAGTTCCTGTGTGTCCTGTGTTTGTTTGGCCAATCCACATTGGATGTGCTTGTTCACATGTGGACAGGATAAATGCTTTAGGATTCTGTCTTAGTCCCTGAAGCCATGACAATTGACCTCATCCTGCACTGAGTTCTGACATCAAGCTTCATTTAAGAAGGATTCCCATTGCCAACTCTCTCTCTTGCCCTGCTTTCCCCTCACTCTGTTAGAAGAAGCACACCCTCACTTTTCCCCCTCTCCTCTCTCTTTCTCTCTCTGCTATCTCTTCTTTCTCTCTTCATAATAATAAATTCTTTCTATATAGATCCAGTCTAAGTGTCTCCTGCTGAAATGCCATAGAGCCCACATGAGGTATGGGGCCTCATCCATTACAATCCATCAGCCACACCACCGGGTAACTGCTATATTGTATCATAACACAACATTGGTTCTGTGACCATCAGTAATTCTTGTAGTGCTGTTTGTTATGATTCCCTGAAAAACCTTCCAAATATTAAGAAAACCCCCTGAGAGATTCCATTACTATCCACACCCATTTCTGGCCATAATTGAGGTCTTGCTTGGCTTTTTGAGTCAGTAGACCCTCTCAAGGACTTTCAGTCCTTTGGGGGCAATACTCTTCCTGACCCCTATAAGTTTTAGTGTCACAGTTGGTCATTCTGCAGCCCACACATTTCTCCATGGGACAACAGAGAGTTTAAAGCACTTTGGGTTATTTCAAGTCCTCAAATGAATATGTCACTTCACTTACCTCTCATTAAGCCCCACCCTACCTCAGAGTTCAAAGAGGGCCAACTAGAACTCTGCGACTGGACTGCCTTTTCATGGCCAGGCTGAGCACTCTGCCCAGAGAGAGAACATTCCAGCCACTGTGCTTCAGGCACTGACTATATGGCCCACTGTAAAGGCCCTGTGATTTTTGCTCTGAGAAACACAGAGGCTGACCCAGAGGTTCTGAGACTCATTCTTACCTGGGTTTCCTGATCCAGAGGCTTTGAGCTTTTTAACCACCTGGGTCCTAGTCCCCTGCTTTCTGACAGTTTTTGACATATCTCAACTCTTCACCTTAAAGAAAAAAGGCTCACGTGATCAACGCCATTTTTACTCTTGGCAAAGGTCAGGTGACCAGACTTGTTCCTCGCACATAGGTTACTATCTGGTAGTGCAGTAATGACATTATAATTGATCTTTTGAATTTTCAGTAGTGAATAGAGAGATAAACAAAGAAAAGAGGACATAATACATCCATATAAAACCAAATAGAACTGATATAAACATGGAGAGAAAAACTGAGATAGAATGACAACTCTCAACATTGCGGATGATTGGGACGATGTACTCTACTGCACAAATACAAATACAGTTTTACAATGGTAAAAATAAATAAAGTTATTCTAGTCTCACTTTTGCCTCAGAAAATGTTCATTCAGCTGTCAAACCCACCAAAGCCACTTTTGCTATGGACAGACAGGCACCTTTTAAATGCACTGATTACCTCTTTTTAAGCCTTGATTATCAATTAATGACAACTCATATCAACTTGAAGCAGCTACAGAAAAGAATACTTTGCCCCCTGCCCCTGAGACAAGTTAAAAATCCCAGAGCTGTAACTTGCAATGACATACCATAATGTAATTCTATTCCAGCTGTTTTGCAGATATGTGTAAACTTTTTCCAGCTGTTCTTTAGATCTTTACGGGTTCTGTTGCAACCAGCCTTCTTAATTCCTCCAAGGAAAGATGCTTGAGAATCTCTAAGTTGGCAGCTAGCTGCATGCAGATGCCTGAAAATCTGTAAGATGACACCTAGCTGCATGCTTTTGTTCATACACACACATCCTACTTTGTCCAAGATTCTTCAAAAAGAAGCATAAAGAACAATGAATTTTACATCCTCATTACCCCCACTTGCCATCAATAACTCACCTTTTCTATAAAATCAAAAATAAGCAATATTAGAATTCTGTTTTAGCCCCTGCTGCCACTCCTGGCCAATGACACTTGCCCTTATACTGCCCTGAATTCTGACATCAAACTCCATTTCAGAAGGATTCCCACCACCCGACTGACTTTTTCTCTTTTGCCTTTTTTCTTCTTCCAACTTTGCTAGGTGGCACACCTTCCAATGCCCCTACTTCTCTATCAGCCTCTTGGTCTCTTTATCCATCTATCTCTATCTCTTCTCTTTTTCTTTATAATAGTAAAGTCATACTAAGTAGACCCAGTCTAAGTATCTCCTGTCATGCTGCCATATTTTACCAAGCCCACATGGGGTATGGGTATCATCCATTGGCATCCACCAGCCACACTGGGTAAAAGTGATATCATATCATAACATAACATTATGTGAACAGGAAATAAGTCAGGATATATGTTAGACTCTGGTTTGACCTGATAGGAAATGTAGTAAAATGTTTTGTCTTTTAAAGTCTCTGCAGAATGTGACTCATGGTCATTTTCTGGACACCCAAAGATGAATCCAGCCAGAGTTCATTTTCCTAGCCAGTATCTTAAAGCTTTCTTCAAACTTTTCTCAAGTTATGGGACTGGTTTTTCTCTCGTGAAACTCAGTATTAATAATAATGTCTCTGGCTTTGTCCCCACTGAGACTAAATATGATTAATACTGTCTGTACTCCAGTTTTCTTTTTTGAAAACAAGAACATTAGTAATAATCATTTTAATTATAGTACAGTCATTTACATGAGTTTTATGAGAGCCAGGAGCCATAATATTGTATTGGTGAGTTTTCATTAAGTTTTCCAATCTGTACTTAATATAAAAGTTCAGAATAGTATATCCTTTCAACAGCATCATTGTATTTATTGCATTAGCACTATTCTCATTGAAAGCCATCATCAGTTCAATTGTAATGTCAAACTGACATATATATAATATATGAACATAGATTATTCTAGATGCAATTGAAACTGTTCTAGATCATTTCAAAAATTAAAAATATAATAATAAATTATAATCTTCTAAAATAAACACAAAACAAAACAAACAAAACCAGGAGAAAAATCTAAATCAAAACAATCAAGGGAGACACTATGTTAATTAAGTTTTAAGACTATTTTTCTATTCTCATTTTTTTATATACTTTCCCCTTGCCAATTGTTATATGACCCCAGCTGCCAATTTTCATGAACCAAAAGTCAATGTTTACAACTCTTTTTGACTTTTATGCACCTAGTAGGTTCCACAAAGCATATTAAGTCTTGAACTCTTTGGACAAATTGCTGCTGCTGTTACTGTGGAGGCTTTTTTATGAGAAGAGTTTCACAGCTCATAAAACTCCCTTGCAGTTATGCTCATTTGGATTATAGATATGAACACTTGCTCAGCAAGGCTAATGCTCAGAGGTACCACTCCAAACATTGGGCAACTATTTGCTCTGGGAATTGGTGAACAATCAACTTTCTAAACAGCCTTATCAGAACAGCTTCAGGGCAAGAATAGAAGTCTCAAATAAGACTCTAGGAACTAACTGCATGCGACCATGCTCTGACAATTGGGAAGAGAAAGACAAACTGCCTATGAAGACTTGAATCTCCCACAAAGTAAAAATTTATTTACTTATGTTATTCTTTGCACTGTTATTTATTTATGTGGGACACGCATGCTACAGCATATGTGTGGAGCTTTGAGGACAACTTAAGGTAGTTGATTCTTTTCTTCCATCCATTGGGAATCAAACTTATGCCATCATGCTTAGTAGCAAATTCCTGTACCACTGAGCCATATCTCCAACTCCCTTATCTCCATAAATTAGGACAGATCTTCCTATGGCTGTGGGACCCAAAACAGCTTGACTATACAGCAATGTGGGGCCCAGAACAACTTAGCTATACAGCTATTATGACAGGCTTAATAAAAACCAGCCAGATAATAGGCCTGAGTCTCTTACTGGCAGTACCTGGTAGTTTCAGAAAAAGCTCATAAAAGGATACCACCTAGGAAGTGGCCAGCATCAACATGAGGGCAAGTACCTGATATTTCAAACATTCCAATGGTTAGATAGTTCTTGAGCCCAGCACGTACCTATTCCCCTCAAACTTGTTAAGATACCCTTAGACAAATGTCAGCCAATCTGGATCCTGAACCCTGAAAATCCCTTCACCCTGACTGCTACTATGAAAAAAAAAAATGTTCTGACCTACCTGGGCTGCACTTTGCTTTCGCTGTTGTATCAAACAGAAAGAGAAACCAAGTGTATGTTTGTATAAAGGCTCTTTGTTTTACACAGGTGATTTGGTCTCTGTGGTGGTCTTTTTGGGGTGTCTTTTTGATCTGGTATAACAACACTTGTAGAGTATGAAAATTAATGAACTCTTGCTTATTTCTGTGGAAGGCATATGTAAACATCATGCATTCTCATACTACCCAACATGTGCTCAGCCAAAAGATTTTCATCTCCCATTACTGTCCATTCAATGACCAGATAATGTGCACATTCTCTGGTAAAAGGCTTTGAATGAACTATGTGCATATTACCTTCTTTCAGGGTTTGACCACTAAGAAATGCTGATAACTTACTCTATTCTGTAGCTCAACCTTATTTCCTTGTGCCTCATCGTGGTCTTTGAATTTGTGTCTTAGCATTGTTTTTATATCAAATACTGCCTCCACTTTCTTATCTGTGATGCAAAATCATCTCTCCTCTCCATATTACTTGTGACAAATTCACTCTACTAATTATTATGTCAGTGTTTTACATCTGAGAATTATGAATAAGTGATAAGATGCAGACACTGACCAGATTATTAAAGAAAAGCTAAAAATAAAGAAGAACAAACTGCGTTGAAATAACATAATGTAAGGCAGATTGAAATTTAGATGAATGTGAATCCACAGGCCCACTCTTAGGTATAACATCTAATGTCTTTTGCTTCTTCTTGAGGAAGTAGTAAATGGAGCTTTTCTTTTACTCAGCCATTTCAATTCTGCTAGAGCCTCCAGTTATGTAGATGAGCTGTTCAATAAAGAAGGACAGTCTGTTTACTCAGCTCAAGCAGATGAATGCTAGTATTACCAGGTAAAACTCACAGACACAGCCAGAATCATAAGGCAATACACATAAAATTGTCACAAACCTAGGATGTGATAGTTCCTTGGCCTGGTATGAAAAGGAAGATTTGATATATTCTCACCTAGGGAAGGAAGTCTCTGCTGAGCAATATGAGATGTGATGCTTTACATGAACAACTTGTATGCAACTGGAAACTCTAGAAGTAATCTTCTGAGTAAGTCTGGGAGAAAGTTTCAAGAAGAGGTTAATTGAGGTATAACCATTGACCCTTAACATGAGTAGCAACAGTTTGTAGATTAGAGTCCTGAAGAGTCTGTCTGCATGTGGGTTTATGTGTGTGTGTGGTGGTGGGGGGGAGTTGGTAGGCAGATAGATATCTAGAAAATGGCTACAAATATGTGACCAAGCATCTCAATTTCCTACAACTGCACTGTTCCCACCATTATGGACTATGCTTTATAATGATAATCACGTTTGTCAATAGGACTACATCTGGAATAACTAGAAACTAAAAGTCTTGGCACACTTGTAAAGGACTCTCTTGATTGGATTATTTGATGTAGAATCTGGGTGTCACCTACTGACAACAACCTACATTAAGAAAAAAAATGAAAACAAAACAAAACAAACAAACAAAAAATGGATAGAAATCCTTTCCCATTGTCTTTCTTGCTGTACTCTTTCTGGCAAGTTCATGAACACTGCTGTTGAAACATTTCTTTACTAGTGTTAGAATGCATTCCCTTGGGATTTCAACATAAATCAAGAGCCAGCTAAGATATCCAGCCTCCTTGTGAACTGAACAACTTCCAGAGTTTTTCTAATATAAAGAAGCCATTGTGGACTAACTGGACTACAGCCTGTAAATTATCTAATAAGTCATTCACCCACCCACCCATGCACACACACACACACACACACACACACACACACACACACACACTCACTCACATTCTTTTCTCCCTTCCACTCTTAGTTCTGTTCCTCAATAATAACCCTGACTATTACAACCCTTAAAACAGAATCAAAATAAATGTCCCTTTTCTTAAGTGGCCTTTATCAGATATATTATCATAGCAGTGAAAGTAATGGGTGCACAAAGCAAGCAAGTATATGGAGAATGCCATCAGCATGCATCGGGGATTTGAGAAACAGTGAGTAGGAGAGAAACAAGGGTACAAGAAGAATTCCATCTTTTCATACTTGCTGTCCCTGTCACATAGAATAATGTGCTTTTGTAGCATATGGTTAATGACTTAATGCCATCTATGAAACAAATGTATAAATATTGCTAAATTGAATAGGAAGGCAAATGGAGAGGTAGAAGTGTCCAATTAGCAAGCTTGCTTTCATGCTTCACTAAAATATTTTAGCTTGTAGCTTTTGTATGAGTTCACAGATAAATTCAGTGGCTTACATTACCCTAATGGAGTTACTGCATATTCATGGCTCCTCAATATTTCCATTATAAATTCAATGAAATTAATTTTATACCTGTAGTTGGTACCGTGTTACTAATTTTCATACTGAGGAGTTTATTAGGGTCAAATTAGTGCAAGCAAATTATGTATTAGCTTATGTGGTTTTCATGCTGAATATTTAGCTCATGCATGATAAAATTCCGAATAACATGCACAGGTAGCCTTACTTCTTCAAGGGTTCTTCTTACTTCTTCCCTTCAAGTCTGGGTTTCATAAGACAGGAGCAGGTCATTGACAGACAAACTGGAAATTTGCCAAGATGTAACATTTGAAAAAATTAGCCAAATAAATCACCAAACTATTTTCTCTGCAGAGGTCCTTGAAGAATTTCCGAGCTGTGAGCTTTATGTCAATCTTTGTCATATAAGTTGTTTTACTTTCCGAACATCTGTATCATCCTCAGTTCATATTTCCAGCTTTGTACTTCTAGTTTTATTAGGGACCTACTTACATACAATTAAGAAAAAAAAGGGCCTTTTTAAAATTTCTTTTACCTCCTCAATAATCAATAGTAACTGTTAAATTTAGTATCAATTATATATTATTATAGTGCCTTCAAGGTTGTTTTCTTTTTCTGTATTGGGGGAGGAGGTATGTGCAAGTGTTTGCACATATACCTGTAGGTATTGTATGTATGGAATCCAGAGGTTGATATTGGGTATCTTTGTCCATCTCTCCCACATTACATTTGAGACAAGATCTTTCTCTGAGGCTCTAGCTCAGCAGTCCATTTAGTGCTTAGTACAGTCCAGGGACCACCCTTTCTTCTACACCAGCCCCCAGCACTGGGGTTACAGGCATGCATCTTGACTGGAGTCTTACATTGTGTTGATTTGTGAACTCAGCTCCTCATGCTTGTGCAGCAAATACTTTATTGATGGAATCATTTCCCCATTCACAACACCAAGTTCCCATTTAAGTTTCACACATACATGAAAATTAAAATTTTAAGAATAGTAATGCTAAGTTACATTAGCAATACTAAATCAATAGTTTCTAAGTGAGTTTGCTTTGAATGGGTTAAAATGATAGTCTATGTTTTTAGATGTTCCTCAGAGTGTCTACAAATAAATAGATTTATAAATATGACATGGGAAATGTTATTATGAATCTACTAGTTCACATTTCTATTTGAAATTTTGCTCTAGAATAGGTTATTTTGCCTTTATAAATGACACAATTATATGGCATTATAAATGTCCTCATTGCATACTGTGAAGCTGAGCCATGTTTTATCAGGGAACAAGTTGATATTGTGAGTATATATACAAGTCCAGGAGCCAGGGAACCACAAATATTCTAGTTACCTAGCAAGGTGTGGATTGCTTAGATGGATATTAATTACTGAAAGCAGTGATATGGCAAGCATAGGTAATTAATAGTGGGAACTTAGGATTCAAGTAGGTTGTACTATCTTCTTGACCCAAAACATCTAAGAGTGAAAGAAAGCTCTGCAGGAAAGTGATCATGGGCCACTAAACTAGGCACCATAAGAGTGAGGTGTAGGTTTAGAGGTCCTGTATTTGGAAGACTTAGTCAAGTAATGTAATAATTAATATCAACTATCAACCAAGCACAATCTAGAATCACCAAAGACAACTTTCTATGAATGTCCAATGAATGGCAAGGCCACATTACTGGGATATTAAAGTTCTAGACCTCTGTATAGTAGTCTCCATCATCATGGACGTGCAAGCCTTCTTCCTCAGGCTTTGGGCCCACTCAACTTGTTCTTTTTTAATAACCTGTTCCTAGGCTATTGTCAATGTGTATCTGCCACTGTTTATAGTTCTGTAGGAAGCCAAAGTATTTCATTTCTTCCTTTGAGTTTTGAAATTTTTTAATAAGTGATAATATCAAAAGTAATTTTCCTATGTCTAAAAAGAAAAGGCTCCCTAAAACCACATGACCTATGTATTGCCTATCTTATAACCTGTTTTTGTTTTGTTTGTTTATTTTCAGCATGGGACCTGCACAACACATTGCAGCTGGTAATAGTTATTGGGTAATGTGGTGGTTTGAATAACATGTCCCCAATAATCATCGACTTGTTACATATGTAATTTAAATCTAAATCCAAATAGAAAAATTATATTGATCCCATGTTTGGTAGGCTTAAGAGGTGTGGTCTTGTTGAAGAATGGATGTAACTGTGCAGTTTAAATTTAAATGATTTAAAGAACCATTTCTGGTTCAATCTTTACTTATACTAATGGTTGAAAATGTGAGGTCTCTGCTATTTGCCTTTACCCTACCTTCTTGGACTCTGATGTTTTCGAACCATAAGCTCCAATAAATGCTTTCTTCTATGTTTTATTTTTTTTAAAAAAAAAGCTCATTTTTTTATTGTTATCTATGTGCTCTTGACCTAATTCCTAATTCCTTATTCCAGGAAAAAAAGTACTTGAAAATCTCAGCAGAAGACCTTGTAACCCTTGGACATGCCCATAATGCCACCATATCACACAAACACAGACACACACAGAGACAAGCATACACTCACATAAATAAAAATCACCGCTACAAAGAAAAAAAATTAAAAAGATGATTTTAGTAACAACACTACAAAATGAAAAAGATAATTTAGTAACAATGTCAGTTCCAATGGTTATTTTGTTCCTTGAGACTGAATTACTTTTGCACTTATCATTTTATGCCTAAACCTCAGTGCAAGTAAATGTAGAAATAGCTACATTTTACTCATTGTATTTCAGGGACTATGTTGAGCACAAAAGTTTCAGCAAACCTAATCTAAACGAAGGCTCAAAAACAAACAAACAAAGAACGATAACATAGCCTACAAAGTAATTGCAAAGGGAATGTTCATGCACATGTGTGTTGGTCCAGGGACTAACTTTTTTTTTTACCAGATGCAAAGCAAAATGGTACCTTATGGGATGGGTCAGGGAAGGGTATTCTCTCTCTCTCTCTCTTTCTCTCTCTCTCTCCCGTAGGTTTTGTGTGTGTGTGTGTGTGTGTGTGTGTTTGTGTGTGTGTGTGTGTGTGTATGTGTGTGTTCATATGAGTCATATGAGTGTGTGAACATGGAGGTCATAGGACAATATCAGGTGGAGTTGGAGCTTTCCATCTACTTTAACACAGGTCTCCTGTTTGTAATGGGCTTAGACAGGCTAGCAGGCTGGAGAGCTTCTGGGGCTTCCCTTGTCTCCATCACTTTTCTAAACAATGGGCACCAGAATAAGACCTCCCTTATTCAGTAGATGACATAACATAAAAACATGTAATTTTTATAATTTAAAACCATGTTTCAAATGACAGATCTACTACAGTTTCTTTACATATATTTTAACCCTTTTGTTTGTATGTTTTTCTCATTTTTTATTATTATTACAGTCTCGTTTTTACCTGCTGGAGAGCCTGACTGGAACCCTCCTGCTTTCATGAAGGCCTGACTCCTGGGATCTGACAGGCTATATGTAACTCATTTGAGGTACTGAAATTTTAAAAATCATCTTCTAATATTGATTTTCTGCCATATACATTTTTGGTTTTATCTTTGTTTATGTTTGTTTGTTTTTCACTCTCTACTTGCAAAGCAACAAATAAATGCCTTGTGAACTTCCTTTTCTTTTAAAAGAAACTATCACAATTTGAATCTTAATCATTTTCATATAGGGTCACAAAGACTTTTATTATTTTTTAATGGTAACAAAATATATTAATGATCCAAATTTATGCAAAATTATTATATTTAGGAAGTAGTAAATGTGAATTAAATTTAAATTAGCTAAATTTAATAATTTGTAGAAAAGCCCATTTTAAAATCATTTCTGTGTTATATCATCTATAATATTTTACACATCTATAAGCTTACTTATCTTAGATGACAGAATTTATCATTCTGTCATCTATCTTTCTAACATCTATATGTTTCTATTTCTTCTATCCTTTTCACATTTTCTTGAAGAAATCAGAATTTCTTGGCTGTTTTTCTTGCTTCAAGAAATGAGAAATTGTCTGGAGAATGTAAAATGGGTGAACCATTATTATTTAATATTCAGTAGATGACATAACATAAAAACATGTAATTTTTATAATTTAAAACCATGTTTCAAATGACAGATCTACTACAGTTTCTTTACATATATTTTAACCCTTTTGTTTGTATGTTTTTCTCATTTTTTATTATTATTACAGTCTCGTTTTTTATCCATGTATCCTCTTGTTCAAATGACTTTCCCCTCCAGCCTCCACAAGTCACTCTTCTCCCCATCTCCTTATCTCCTCCCTGGCAAGGATAGGAGGTCCCAAAGTCCCAAGGTGGCTTGTTTCAGCATCCATTCCAGGCAAATCCACTTTCCTCATCCCCAAATCAAGACTGGCTCAAGTGTTCCTCTGGAGGGAATGGGCTTCAAAGGGCCAGTGCAAAGTGCTTCAGATCCCAAGATGTTCAGTGTTTGTGGTTTGGAGCTTGGACATGCTTTGCTTTTTGCTTAAAGTCCACTAATGAGTGAATACATCCCCTGCTTATCTTTCTGGGATTGTGAAACCTCGCTCATGAGGATAATCTCCATATCCATCCATTTGCCTGAAAATAATAGAATATCATTGTTTCTTACTGCTGAGTAGTACTCCATTTTGTAGATGTACCACAGCTTGTTAATCCATTCCTCAGTTGAGAGGCAACTAGGATTTTTCTAGGTTCTTCTTTTTCTTTTTTTTTCCTTTTCCTCTTTTCTTTTTTGTAATTGTGAATAAAGTCACATTTTCAATCCATGTATATCCTTATTCAAGGTCTCTTCCCCCTCCCACCCCCTACAGTAACTCTCTCATCTCCACATCTCCCCATCTCCTCCCCAGCATGGGCAGGATGTCACAAGGTCCCAATATTGCTCAGTTCAGCTTCCCCTCCTAGTATGTCCAGTTTCCTCACCTCAACATCAAGACTGAATCAGGTGTTCCTCTAGAGGGAGTGGGATCCAAGGTGCCAGTTGAGGTGTATCAGATCCCAAGCTGTTTAGAGGATGTGGTTTGCAGCTTGGACATGCTTTGCTTATTGCTTTTTTGTTTAAAGTCCACTAATGAATGAATACCTCCCCTGCTTATTTTTCTGGGTTTGTGATATCTCACTCAGGAGGATATTTTCCAAATCCATCCATTTGCCTGCAAATTTTAGGATATCATTTTTTCTTATTGCTGAGTAGTACTCCATTGTGTGGATGTACCACAGTTTGTTAATCCACTCCTCAGTTGAGGGGCATCTAATTTGCTTCCAGGTTCTTGCTATTACAAATAATGCTGCTATGAACATAGTTGAGCTAATGCCTTTGGGATGAGAATGTGCATCTTTTGGGTATACACCCAGAAGTGATATTGTGGGTCCTTGGGGAGACTGATTCCCAGTTTTCTGAGAAACCGCCATACTGCATTCCAGAGTAGCTAAACAAAGTTACACACCCACCAACAATGTAGGAGTGCACCCTTGTTCCACAATCTCTCCAGCATACGCTGTCATCTGTGACTTTTATCTTAGCCAATCTAACAGGTGTCAGGTGGTATCTCAAAGTTGTTTTGATTTGCATTTGTCTGATGGCTAAAGATGATGAGCACTTTTTCAGGTGCCTTTCAGCCATTCGTAATTCTTCTGCTGAGAATTCCCTTTTAAATTCTGAATCCCATTTTTTGATTGGGTTATTCTAAGTTTTGGGCTCTAGATTCTGGAGTTCTTTTTTATATTGTAGAGATCAGTCCTCTCTCACTTCTAGCGCTAGTGAAAATCTTTTCTCATTTTGTAGGCTGTTGTTTTGTCCTATTGACAGTTACCTTGGTTTTACAGAAGTTTTTCAGTTTCATGGGGTCCCATGAATTGATTTTTATTCTTAGTGTCTGTGCCACTAGTGTTATATTCGCCTGTGCCAATTCGTTGGAGGATATTTCCCACTTTCTTTTCTGTCAAGTTCTGAGTGACAGGGTTTATGTTCAGGTCTTTAATCCACTTGGATTTGAGTTTTGTGCAGGGTGACAGGCTTGGATCTATTTGCATTTTTTTACACACTACAAAACAGCTATGCCACCACCATTTGTTAAAGATACTATCTTTTTTCCATTGAATATTTTTTGCCTCTTTGTCAAATATCAGGTGTTCATAGTTTTTTGAGATAATGCACTCATCCTCAATTCAATTCCATTAATCCACAAGTCTGTTTTTATGCCAGTACTAGGCTGTTTTTATTACTTTAGCTCTATAGTATAACTTGAAGTCCGGGATGGAGATGCCTTCTGAGTTTCTTTTGTTGAGAAAAATTGTTTTACCAATGCTAGCTTTCCTGTTATTCCAAATGAAGTTGAATATTGTTCTTTCTATGTCCATTAAATATTGCGTTGGGATTTTGATGGGCAGCGCATTGAATCTGGAGTTTGCTTTTGGAAGAATTGTCATTTTTACTATGCTGATCCTACCTATCCAGGAACATGGTTAATCTTTCCATTTTCTGATATCCTCTTCAGTTTTTTTATTTAATGACTTAAAATTTCTGTCAAATAGATTTGTTATTCTTTGGTTATAGTTACTCCAAAGTATTTAATGCTATTTGAAGCTATTATAAAGGATGATGTTTCCCGTATTTCTTTTTCAGACAATTTATCTTTAGTGTATAGAAGGGCTACTGATTTCTTTGAGTTTACCTTGTATCCTGACACAATGCTGAAGGTGTTAATCAGCTGTAGGAGTTCCCTGGTAGAATTCTGTGAGTCACTTATGTATATAATCTTATCATCTGCAAATTGAGAAAGTATCATTTCTTCTTTTCCAATTCATATCCCCTTAATCTCCTTTCTTTCTCTTATTGCTTTAGCTAAAACTTAGCAAACTTCTTTGAATAGGTAAGTAGAGAGAGGACATCCTCGGCTAGTTCCTGATTTTAGTGGGAATATTCTGAATATTTCTCCATTAAGTTTGATGTTGCCTGTTGGTTTCTTGTAAATTGCCTTATTATATTTAGGTATTTTCCCTGTATTCCTGATCTCTCCAGGAGTCTTATCAAAAAAGAATGTTGAATTTTGTCAAAGGTTTCTTCAGCATCTAAGGATATGATCATGTGGTTTTTTTTCCTCCAATTTGTTTATATGATGGATGACATTTACAGTTTTTCCTATGTTGAACGAACCCTGCATTTCAGGGATGAAGCTTACTTGGTCATGGTGGATGATATTTTTTATATATTGCTGTATATTGTTTGCCAAAATTTTGTTGAGAATTTTAGCATCTATATTCATGAGTGAAACTGATCTGTAGTTCTCTTTCTTTGTTAAGTCTTTGAGTGGCTTGGGTATTAGGGTTACCGTGGCTTCGTAAAAGGAATTTGGCAATATTCCTTCAGATTTTACTGTGTGAAAAAATTTGAGGAGTAATGGTAGTAGTTCTTCTTTGAATGTCTGGTAGAATTCTGCACTGAAACCATGTGTACCTGGGCTTTTTTTACTTGGGAGTCTGTTAATAACAGCTTCAATTTTCTTTAGGGTTTAGGTCTGTTTAGGTAATTAATCTGTTCTTCTTTTAGTTTTGGTAAATGGTACCTGTCCAAATAGCTGTCCATTTCTTCTAGGTTTTAGATTTTTGTAGAATATATATTTTCAAAGTATCACCTGATAATTCTCTGGATTTCTTGGGAGTCAGTTTTTATGTCCTCCTTTTCATTTCTGATTTTGTTGATTTGGATACTCTCTCTCTCTGCTTTTTGATTAGTTTGGATAAGGGCTTATCAATCTTTTTGACTTTCTGAAAGAACTAACTCTTTGATTCATTGATTCTTTTTATTGTTCTTTTTGTTTCAACTGTATTGATTTCAGCTCTAAGTTTGATTTTTTACTGCCATCTACTCATTCTTGGTGAATTTGCTTCTAATTGTTCTAAGGCTTTCAGCTGAGCTGTTAGGTCTCTAGTGTGGGATTTCTCTAGGTTTTTCATGTAGGCATCTAGTGCCATGAATTTTCCTCTTAAGACTGCTTTCATTGTGTCCCACAAGTTTAGGTACGTTGTGGATTCATTTTCATCAAATTCTAGGAAGACTTTGATTTCTTTCTTAATTGCTTTCTTGACCCACATTTGGTTCAGCTGAGTGATGTTTAGTTTTCACGAGTTGGTAGGATTTCTTTGATTTTTGATGTTGTTGAAGTCTAACTTTAGGCCCTGATGGTCCAATATGGTACAAGGGATCATTTCTAAATTTTTGTATCTATTCATATTTGCTTTATGACCAATTATGTGGTCAGTTTTAGAAAGTTCCATGGGGAGCTGACTAATAAGCATATTCCTTTCATTTGAGTGGAAGCTTCTGTAAATATCTATTTAATCCATTTGTATCATAACCTCTGTTAGGCTCATTATCTCTCTGTTGAGTCTCTGTCTGGTTGCCCTATCCAGGGGTGAAAGTGTGGTATTGAAATCTCCCACTATTAGGGTATGAGAACTAATGTGGGATTTGAGCTTTAGTAGTGTTTCTTTTACATAGGTAGGTGCCCTTATGTTAGAGGCATAAATATTAAGGATTGAAATCTCCTCTTGACCAATTTTTTCTGTGATGAATAAGTAATGAATAAGTAATGGTCCCTTTTAATTGCTTTGAGCTTAAAGTCTACTTTGTTAGATGTTAGGATGGCAACCCCAGCTTGTTTCTTAGAGCCATTTGATTGGAAAATCTTTTCCCAACCCTTTACTCTTAGCCTTAGTCTGTCTTTGTGGTTGAGGTGTATTTCTTGCATGCAGGAGAAGGATAGCTTCTGTTTTTGAATCCATTTTGTTAGTGTGTGCCTTTTTATAGATGTGTTGAGTTCATTGATATTCAGAGATATTAGTGACCATTGATTGATGTTTCCTTCTATTTTTGATTGTAGCTTCTATGTATTTTTCTTCTCTGGGCTTTTCTTCTGTGGGTTTATTGATTGTTTATGGTTTTATTGGTGTATCTGGGACCATTAGGTTGTAGTTTTCCCTCTAATGCTTTCTGGAGAGTTGGATTGGTTTGTAGGTATTTTTTCAGTCTGACTTTGTCATGAAATATCTTGTTTACTCCATCTACGGTGATTGATAATTTTGCTTGATATAGTAGTCTAGGTTTGCAGCCATGCTCTTTTAGTGTCTTTATAACTTGTGACCAAGCGCTTCTAGCTTTCATCGTTTCCATGAATAGTCAGGTGTTATTCTGATGGGTCTGCCTTTGTAAGTAAGTTGTCCCTTTTCTTTTGCAGCTCTTAAAATTTTTTCTTTGTTCTGTATGTTGTCTGGCTTGATTATTATGTGGATAACATACTTTTAGGGGGTGTCATATCTATTTGGTGTTCTATAAGCTTCTTGTATCTTTATAGGCATTTCCTTCTTCAAGTTAGGAAAGTTTTCTTCTATGATTTTATGGAATACATTATCTGTGCCTTTGAGCTGGTATTCTTCTCTTCTATTCCTGTTATTCTCAGGTTACGTCTTTTCATGATGTCCCAGATTTCCTAAACATTTTGTGTTATGGTTTGTTTGGTTTTAGTATTTTCTTTGACTGATGTATCTATTTCTGCTACTGAGTCTTCCACTCCAGAGATTCTAACTTCCATCTCTTGGATTCTGTTGGTTATGCTTGTATCTGTAGTCCCAGCTCTTTTCTTCAAATTTTCTATTTCCACTTTTGCCTCATTTTGTGCCTTTTTTATTGCTTCTATTTCAATTTTTAGTTCCTGGAATGTTTCTTTTATTTTTTGGTTTAACTTTTCTTGGTTTTCTTTCCAGGATTTATTTATCTCTTCCAATTTTTTTTTTCTATTTCTTCAAGTGAACTTTTTATATCTTCCTTGAAGGCTTCAATAGTCTTCATAAAGGTGGTTTTGTTGTTGTTTCCTACTGTGTCCTCCTCATTGCTCTGTTCAGGTCTTGTAGTTGTAGAACCACCATTTTTTTTCTGGTGTTACCTCGTTGATCTTTATATTGTTATATATATATATTCCTGTACTGGCATCTGCCCATGGCATCAGTGGTTCATGATTAGGCCACTCCCAGTCAGTTGTGGCAAGAGGGTTTGTGTGTCTTCTGTCTCCTCTGAGCAAGGGGTCTGCTCATTCCCTGTCTGTGCTCTGGACAGGTATCTGAATTTCAAATCCTCAGTCCTTCTCTGATTTTGCAGTTCTCCCATAAGGTGTGTCCAACCATGCAAGGTCCCCTCTTTTACGTGTGGCTGGAGGAACCCTTTACCGCCCAACCCTAGCTCCTTTCTGCTATGGAGAGCTGAGATCAGAGTCTAGGGATTGACCTTTGCTCCGAGATCAAGTCCCTGGAAGTATGAAGGTCCAGGAGCCGGAATCTGCTCCCCTCTAGGTCAGATCTCTTGTATGTTTTTTTAAAACAGAGTTTTTCTGTGTTGCCTTGGCTGTCCTTGAACTCTCTCTGTAAACCAGACTGTCCTGGAAGTCACAGAGATCTAATCGGCTCTGCCTCCAGAATACTAGGAATAAAGATGTTTGTCACCACCACCTGGCTTACTTTTTAAAAATTATTATTATTAGTCTCAGTTCTCACTTTTAAATTGGAAAAGTCTCATTTTCATTCTCAAATGGGAAAACAGTCTTTGCCTATAAAATATCTTGGGATGAGTAAATTAAACTGCATCTTAAAGGCCCAGTGGGTATAAATACTAAATATCAAAGAGCAATAAGCAGACTTGTGCTTATAATAAATTTGATCACCATTGTGGAAATAAATATTAACTGTTAACTTATTATAATGCTATATGGTAAAAAAAATGGGGAATAAAAGCTTGTTATGTAAAGAATTTCTAGCATACACGTTTAGTGCAATATAGGAAACAAGCAAATAGCTAGAGATTGATTTAAAATCTATACTTGTTGTCCAATTTTGATTGTCATCTTGACTGGATTGGAGAATGGCTAGGCCAGCAGTGAAATATACCTTTGAGGATTCATGTGAAGGTGAATCCAAAGCATACTAATAAAGAGGAAGCTGAATGTGGGTCTCCTCTTCTCAGGCTAGGTTCCCAGACTGAACAAAAGTCTTGGCTTCCTGGTCTTCTGCATGCAGCTTTTCCTGCTACATCCAAGAGTTGATGCCACATCCATGAGTTAATGCCACAGCCATGCTTTCTGCCATGATAAACTATATGCACCGAGTCACATGCTGGAATAAATGCTCTTTCTTAAGTTGTTTCTTGACAGATATCTACCACAGCAATGACAACCATACCTATAAAATCAAGTTAAGAAGCAATCAAAATGGCGAAGTACTGCTAAATGACAAGAACAATGCTAAAAGGTGGCTACAGGGTCAACAGGATGGGCTGATACCTGAAGCCTGAAGACCTGCATTCAAATTCCATGAAGGAGAGGAACAGCCATCATAAGTTGTGTCCAGGCAATACACTTACAAACACACACATGTGCACATTTGTTCACACTTAGATATGTGAATATAGAATACTAAATGTAATATTTTAAAGAAGCTACTGCTGTTGGTAGAAATATTAAGCAACAACAATGTTAAATCAATTTTTGCATCTAAGACCCAGGTCTTCTGGGCTAGGGTATGATCAGTCAGTAGTGGTATTCATGGAGATAAGACACAGTGATAGGTAATTCTTCCCAGAAATTCATCATTTATATTTTGATGGAAATTTGCCATTCAGATAATAAGCTTAAATAGTTTATAACAATTATATTATTTTCCCCTTTCATTACATAACTCCAAAGACTGCTTTTCCTCTTTTTTCATTGATATTTGTCACATGCATACTCTTACACACACACAGAGAGAGAGAGAGAGAGAGAGAGAGAGAGAGAGAGAGAGAGAGAGAAATAAATTTCTGAATAGAACCTGCTCAGTCTGTATAATGTTATTTGTATGTTTTTAAGGCTGCCAATTTGGTATTGGAAAACCAGTTATTGTGATCAACCCTGGTGAAGACCATTTCTCTCATTCTGCACATTCCTGAATTATCTGTGATTCTTTGTGTATATAGGGTTCAGTCCTCGTGTGTTTCCCCTCATAACTTTGTTGTTTTCCTTATTTAGTTCATGATTATGTAGTTACGTTGGTGAGAATTTATGTGTGTAGTTCTGACATTACTAGGAGACACAGACTCACTGCAAACTCTCAAAACCTCTGATTCTTATCTATTTTTCACCCTCTCTTTTGCAATGTTAATCTTCAAGCTGTAGGTGTGGGAGTTGTTTTATGGACATATTCATTGGGACTCGGCTACAAAGTCCTGCATTACACTTGGTTGTGGTTTTCTGTAATTATTTCCATCTTTTGTAAAGAGTTTGCATGATGAGGGATGGGGACTATATTTATATCTGAATATATTGAGCTAGGATTTCCTGATGAGAGGAAAAAATGGTACCTGACTATCTGGGCATGGGCTACTTTACTGATACAACCTTTTCAAGTTGCATCACTTATGGGTTAGAGCCTGTGGAAGGAAGTAGGCAGTCTGGCTGGGAGAAGAAGTTAGATGCAACAGAAAAGGAACTTCGAATATTTTTTTTTTAATTTTAGACAAATAGTTGTTGATCAACATTGGAAAAAGTGTCTTGTAGAGGCTCAGATAGATTTGGGTATTGACTTAATCAAGAAATTGTGTTACAATACTTTCACATACCAACTGTAAATATCTTCATTTTTTTCTTAATGTTATATTCTTATGAAGATGAAAATGAATATATTTTGAACAATATTTATGTTCCAAATACTGGGGCATGTGAAATCCTATTGATCTAGCATTACTAAAATGTTAAGAGAATAAATGGAAAAGTGTGTAATTAAGGAGCTATTAAACTATCATTTCCACACAGGATGAGTAGTAATGTACTAGTTTTAGCATGAGAATTTGGTACTCTTGGGGTCCTCCCAGAAGCCCCTTACTGGTGGGGTATTTCCAGCATGAAGAAGTATATATCAGTTTCTGGTAATCAGCTATTAGTAGAAAGATCTTAATGGATAATATTCACACAGAGTGGAGAAAAACCTTCAACATCTCATAATAGAGTTTTAGGTAAATGCTTAATCTACTTTTAATGTGGATCACAAACGTTCACCTTTTAAAGTAGTTTATTTACCCTACAAAAGACTTTTTCTCTATTTTTTCAGCTAAGCCTAAAGAAGAATAAGTGTCTTAGACTAATCTGTTTAGGTCTCTTGCTTAACCACACAAGCAAAAAAGAAGTGGTAAAATAGTCTCATTACTTCACTTAAGCATATCTTTTGTGAATTATTTGCCATCCATATGACACATTTGCCACACTATGACATTTAATCTTGGGTACAGAGATTAAGAGTGAAATGAAACAAAATAACAGTTATGTCTTGAAATGAGGCATCACCACACCATTAGATCTTTATGTGTCAGTGGGAGTGTAGGACAGAGAGAGGTTCACATTCTGTAACATGGAAGCACACAGGGAAGACTTTGAAGCAGGATTCCCGGGGGAAATGATGTCTGAATGAGAGTAACATTGAGGTACGTGCAAGGAAGAGAAGAAAGACAGGAATGTAAAAACAGCCTGTGGAATGGTGAGTGACACAATAGGAACTCATTTGGCCAGGCTCCTGCCTCACAGATATGACAAAAAGCAGTTTCCTTCAGCATTCTACAGACTATGTACAAAATGTTTCCTTGAGTCATTTTATAAATCAAGTGCTCATGCCAACAGTACAATTGATCATTTGAGATGGAGACTACCATAGCATTTTACTGGGAGAGGGTGTTGGGAAGTCCTTCAGACAAAGCCGGAAGTCTGCAGTTTAAAGATTCTAGCCAGAAAACATTGGTATACAGAGAAACAGGAGCACATGTATGACTTCTCTAGTAAAGAAACAAGAAAGTATGGTGAACAACCTCTCTATCAAGTAAACGGAAGGTCTGAGTAAAATAAGAAATCATAGTTTATATCCTTCATAGGCAGGGTTGTTCTTCACTTGTGTGTGTGTGCATGCACATTGCACATGTACCTGTGTGTGGAGGACAAAGATTGATGTCATGAGTCTTCCCCTTGCATTATGAGATAGGGTCTCTTATTTTCTCTGGAGATCACTGAGTAGGCTAGGCAGGCTGGCCAATGGTCCGTAGATATACTGTTGTCTCTACCGCTTCATCCCTGAGATTGGAATCACATGCCACCACACTTCTCATTTTACATGAGTGTTAGAGATGAAACTCCTTCTCCATGCCATATTCCTAGTCCTGATCTTACTTTTTCACAACAGTGAAAGTAGTTTATAGTGAACTATACTGATGATAACAATATTCTGGATTTCTGGCAACTTTCCTAGGTATGAATAAACACTGTGTTATTGTCCCCTTCTTAATAAACTGAACTATCATGAAAGAATTTTCAAAATTCCTCAAGCTGTTACACTTCCGATGTAAGTTGATAGAGCTTTTTTCCTCTTATAGACCTTAGAGTGATCCTGTTTTTCTTTTCCTTTTCATCTGCCTATGCTCTCTATTTCAGTTCTATTCCTTCCTCTTCCAAGTGGATACAGTGACACATCGATAAATTTTTAAGTAGAGTCTGATATATCAGGATATTTTTATTCCAAGCATTATTCTGCCCAAGAATGTGCTATCTTTCATTGCAATGACTTGTAAGTTTCAAAAAGAAGGAAAATAGGGGTGTCAAAGTGGAGTGACGCAGAGAACAGTGAGAAGAAGAGGGAGGAAAACATGATGCAGTGTGAAAGCCAAAGCAACCAAGCATACCTTGAGACATAGCTCATTACAACAACATTATATCCTTACAAAATGCTTTAAGAATAGAAACACATATGCATATACCTACACATGGTCTGTAAACACACCAAAAATAAAGTCAAATAAACCTGGTTAGTCCAGGGGCAGCTATTCCAGAGGACTGATAAAAGCTCCTGTATTGAGTTGCTTGCAACTACCTGAACTCCATGTTCAGATGATATGATGCTCTTTTGTGGCCTCTCCTGCTCCACCTCAAAATGAAAATAAAAACAAATATCTAAAAGTAAACAAATGAATCAGGTCAAACCTTACTATGACATATAAATGAATTCATCACTTTAGCACAGACTGCTTAGATTTCTGACTTGTTATAAGTCTGGTAGCTTACAGGATGCTTAAATTATGTCTTGTGTTAAAGTACTCAAACAATTCTCACAATATTTCAGGATAACATAAATGTTCTCACTGGAACTCAGGTCTGGTTGTGTAACTATTCACTAAGGTGTAGATACACATGGTATTCACTTGGAGTGTATAAAGGAGGATATTTAATTTTTCCATTTCTGGAGATGATAAAGTTAATTAACAGAAAAAGCTAATTTTCCTAATGATACACTGTTGCCTGTAATGGAGACCGAATTATAGCGTAGGTAATGAGTGAGGATACACAGTTAGTTTTCAATCTCTACATTATTTGGGGACAATGTCATGAAAATCATAGACTGAATGAAGGAGATTTTTCATGTAAATGGCTAGTGTTCTTGTTTGTTTTGTTTGTTTGTAATTGTTCATCTTGTCAACTGTTATTCTGCTTTTCAAGTAGAATAGGCAAGAATCTACATATACTTGTGTCATTTAGAGTTCTATCCATCATAATTACAAGAGTAGCATAGCTAGGTGCTATTTAAGCTACTATAATAGATTATTTCTTCCCACCATGGGTGAGAAAATACAATCAGCAGTCATGACCCAGAAAGACTACTTCTCACATTTCAATCTACTTACTAATGTGTGGAGATGAATCTTTCATCCAGGGTTACTCAATAAACTAGTCAAAGGCTTATGATGATCTACTTTCCAATATAGAACGTACATTCCAAATTTGAGCTACTTAAGTCTCTGAGGACTTTATGTAAGATGAGTTGTCATACCATACTATTTTTCAGAAGAAACTGCAAAACATGAAGAATTGCATGGTTAGGCTCCAAAGTGTAGGGTGTGAATCTTGTGATTCTACTGGCTTCTATTACCCACCGCACCACCACAGTGCATGTTACTCAGCATTATGATGGAAATTTCTGTACCTGTTTTCAATGAGGTTTAAAAATAAAGAAAATACAAATACTTGCCCAAAACTCACTAGAATATCAAAAGAATACACAGACTTCAGAATGTTGTCCTCAGAACCCACTTAATAAGCCAGGCCTGATGTTGCATGTTCATAATTCCAATGTTAAGAAGATGAGAGGTAGAAATAGATGGGTCTCTAGAAGCTCAGAGCATAGCTAGCACAGCCTACTTGGTAAATTTCCAATCATCTGAGATACGCTGTCTAAAACGTATGGTAGAAAATGCCTAGCAACCAGTACTCAATTTCTCTGGCCTTCTGACATGTTCGTATGCACTCATACCAACAAGTGTATATCCTAGAAACATTTGCATGTATACATACTTATGTGCACTCAGACATGTATACATGTAGAAAACACAAGCACACACACAAACTCAATCTTAAGAAATTCTGCTTACCAAAGATAGAGGCACAATGATAAGGTATTCTGTGTTCTACATTAAAAGATAAATTTGCTGTTCATTTTGTGAGAAGGAAATTTTCTAGTGTATATTAGCTTGTCAGCTCTGAGTCAACCTATAATCAATACATCATTCAAATACTAGAATTGGAATTAATTCAAGGTATAGTGACTCTGGTGTTTATGAAGTTTCTTTATGCCATGAAGACAGGGAAAAAGTAATAAAAGTACTGACCCAAATACTCAGAGACAAGGCTGACTACTTTACCAGAAGGGCAGGGCTTTGGACTGATCCAAGATATTTTTTTCTCTCCTGTTTTAATCTGTTGGCTAAAGATGAAGACAGATCTCTATGATATTTATCTATTTTCTTATCAGATTGCTGGCTTTCCAAGTAAACTACAATTAAAAGACTCAATTGCAGGCTTTGTTGAAATGTTGAGCAGAACAAGCTGTCTTATTCTGAACAATGCTTTCCAAAGGCTGATTCAAGACTATAATCAGTTCTGGCACAAAAATCACCTCATAAGTGTAGTACCCATGCCCTGCCTGAGAACTGTAGAGTCAGAAGCCCTAGATGAAGGGCAAAATATCTTTTTCTAAAGTGTCTTCTAGGTCCTTTCGATGCATGCTCAAGTTTCAATACAGATAAAACTAAATGCAAAGGTCTACAAACTTTTCTGTATATGTCAAGAGGCTAGAAGTCTACAATCTTCTTCAACAGGCTACATCTGTTGAAGATCTGGGAGCCATGTGATTTCTTTGACAGCAACCTAACACAGAATAGTCACACACAATATCTAAGTGGCTATTCAAAGCTGTATTTAAATGCTTTTCATAGATATTAAGGTCAGAATTCTATATGTTCAAGGATCAACCAATACATATCATCATTTTTAATTTGATTGTTTTCCTTTTTTAATATTTTAGATGATTGTACAAGCACATGCACATATAAATATAGATGTTTGATTAAGCATGTGGAGGATAGATGACAACTTCAGGGATCATCTCCTATTAATACCATTACTTTATTTTTGAACACAATCCCTAACTGCCCTGCACCTCAACAAGTAGAATAAGCTACTGCCAGAAAATTTAGAAGTGCACCTATCTCTGTTCTTTCTTCTAGAACTGAAACTGTACATCACCTCATCTGGCTAATTTCTTTTACTCCTTGGTGCTCTGGGTATCCACAGTCAGTTATAATGCTTGCAACCCAAGTATTTTACTGCTGGAGCCATCTTAACAAACATTGTTTTCAATTAAGAAATAAGAAAATTTTTAGTGTCTGTATTTAGGAATAACTAGTAGTAGTTTTCCGTTGCTTATGATAATGAATACAAATAGCATGTGCCTCTCTTCCAAGAAGGACAATGAGTTTGGAATGATGAATTTGCCATACTTTAATCTCTGAATTTCAGGAATCTGACTTGTCTCAAGCTTCAGCCAGCACACCTAGGAAATGAACTGTACAATATTTTTTATAGGGTTCGGAGACTGGTTGAGAGTTAGGTAAATAGCTCAGTCCACATAGTACATACTGGGCAATCCTGAAGATCAAAGTCAGAAATCATGCATTCATATAGAAAAGTTAGCCATGGTGTCATGTGTGAAATTATAATTCTAACACTGGGCATAAGGAGATAGTTCAGTACTGGGGCTTACTGCCCAACAACCTTTTTTTAATTGTCAATCTCTGGGCCAGTGAGAAAACCTGTATCAAAGTAAAAAAATTGTAAACAAATAAAAACAAACAAAGTGAATGGAACTTGAACAACAACAGCTGAGCTTAATTTCTGGCCTTTATATCGAGGAGCAAATGTGACACTATCTATCACTCTATCTCTCTATCTCTCTATTATTCATTCATCTATATATTTTTTTATCTATGTAATACGCTCTCACTCACATATGTATTCACACACACTCACATAGATATATGCACATATGTACCTGCATACACACACAGAAACACACACACTCATATGTACACATGCACACTTATATATACACATATATACTGATATACACTAGAACACACATACACTGGGACATAGTCAATGTTCATATATTTGCCTCTATTTTATTCTTCATTATCTTTTATTTCCAATAAATTTCAGCTAAACTTTTCACAGAGGTATAATATAAAGCTTGGCATGATGTCAGCGTTCAGAATTCCACTTGTGAGAGATGTTAAGGCTAGAAGACTTCTCAAATTCAAGAGTTCAAGTCTTGCCTAGGTAAAAAACTGAGTCTCATTTGTGATACTACAATTTCATATATTGCTTAGCTATGGAAGAAAGGGTTTGCTCTACACATTTTAGGCTTAGCCAAAAGTTCACGGAAGGTATTTTTTAAAAAACAAAACAAAACAAAAACAACAAAAAACAAAACAAACAAAAAACCCCAAAAATCTTAGAGCATTTCATGGGTAATTCATCTCTCATTCTAAAATTTCATTTAACAATAACCTTTTGTAGCCTCAAGAATTGTATGTGGAACAAAATTAAAATGAAGGATGAAACAAAATGGGCCGTTTATTTATTCATAAACTTTAGGTTGTAGTTCATATATTTTCAGGCAGTATATTGTTGTGTTGTAGAATAACTGGACATGAAGGAAAGAAGACACAAATACCATCTCTGATCAGTAAATTCTAGTATTAGAAACTTTTGGAAGTTTTTTTTGGGGGGGGCAGTGCCTTCTAATTAATCTCCTGAAGCAAGAAAGGCCTTGCTTGGCTGGAGAGTCCAGTGACACCTGTTGAAAGAGCTTAATCACTGCCATGTTTGCGAGTGTCATTGTGATTCCCAGGGATCATTGTAAATATAAAAGTCTCTATAGTGTTGCTGGCCAAGGAAGGTCGAGAGCTACAAGCTAAGACCTGTTTGCCAGGTAGCAATGGCCTCTGAGAATCCACAGAAAAAGAAAAATAGAGAGGCTTGTGGACTGGATGTAGAGAAGGAGAAATTTGTGGTTTGTTAGGGAATGTGTAAGTAGCTCTGATACTTCCCACAGTTGAGTGTTTCTTCTGGGGAGAGTTATATGTCACATGGGGGCTTTTGTGCATGTGACATCAAAGGACAACTGGCCATAAGTTGACTCTTACATGAGCCCATTTTTTGAGAAATGCATCACAAGTTCCTCTTCAGTGGACTTTGGGGACTCTTATTGAAAAAAATGTTATTGAAGGAATCTGGGTCTGAGTATGTCATAATCTTGTCTGGTTGCTCAAAAAGGCAGTTAGAGTTAATTTCTTTAAAAGAAAAACAGTATCATGATGTAAGATAGGGAAGTGGGTCTCCTGTGATGCTTGAGAAGAAACTAGGTATAGTCAGTCTCTTACAAATGTTACTGGTTCTCTGTCAACAATAATTTTAAGTAAATGTAAGAATATATTAAATTAGAGACAATACATACCTGCACAAAAGTCAATGACAGAATATTGGGATTATAGCAAAATCTTGTAAGTTGAAGGTTACCAGTTGGGATAATGTCACTTATTGATACAAATAGAATGTTAGAACTCTGAAAAACTGATTTATGATTAGAATCAAATATCAATATACATCAAAATAAGTTTAATTTTAGAATTCTATTTAAAACATATATAGCATATATTTTATATATATATATATATGCCATATAGATGTAGCATGAATTCTATTTAGTATTGTAAAAACTTGAAATCAGATATTGTGGAAAACCAGGAATATCAGAGAGAGAGAAAGAAATGAACCATAGCCAATTCTCATCAGATCAACTTATCAGGTTGAATAGACTAAGTGCTGTTGTCAGGAGTCCTTAGCCTGACTGGTTTTCCAGACAGAATGGCTGAATTTCTGCTTTTTCCTGCCTTATATTTCTTTCCTCTTGCAGTTCTTCACTTCCTGGTTCCACTTTGCTAGAGCTATGATTAAAGATGTGAGCTACCACTACCTGGTTACTAGGTCTTGAACTTACAGAGATACAGATGAATCTTTGTCTCCTAAGTGATGAGATTAAAGGTATGGGTCACCCCTCCCTGACCTTCATGGCTTGGCTGTGGATGACTCTGTCCTCTGATATTCCAGAAAAACTTATTAAATATTCAATATATCACTACAGTAGAGAAACTAGGAGTAAGTTACCATTTGATATTTAAATTATCAATGATTACATGTTCATTTTATAATATCTCGTAGTTTAAAGATACTAAAAAATTACCTTAAAATGTGATCATGAACTCTAAATGCTTCCTAGGATGGGATGCAGATACCTTGACATGTGGAAAATATGTTTTTGCACTACTGAACAAAAATTAACAAATTTACATATTTGACAGCCATAAAATATAATCTAATACATATACATACTGTATACTCATCACTAAGGCAAGTGAATTAACTTCCATTATCACTGATCATCTCCATTAGGGGTGAGTGTAGAGTGTTTATTTAGAAAGAAGCATATAACACATTTTTTTAGAAACTGTAAAGTAAAAAGCACTTATCCAGTCTTTTTTTATTTTCTTTTTTATTGTTTTTTTTTTTGAAAATCAATATCAAACTTTATATAAAAAGCAAAACATTCAGGATAGCTAAAAAAATTTCATACAGTAATAAATCTCTTTTCTCTAAAATACAGGAAACATAAAAAATAAAATCTAAAGCTCTTTAAGCAAGGTTAAGCTCAGCTACAGATGTAGAAAGCACAGTAGATCATTTCAAAATTTTATGTCTAAGATTTCATCAGACACGGGTGGGAAGTATTTGTAAAGAACATGTATATTCTTTCTGTGATCACTAGGTAGTTAGATACCTGTTGTTTGCATGTTTGTATAGACTCTTTTATTATTCAGTAAACAATATTGTCTAATATGTAAGAACGTAACATTTATGCTGTGCACAGTATTATAAGTAATCTAGACATGGTTTCAGATTTCAAGCATAGCATATGGGTAGACACAAAATTTTTGGATGTAAATTTTATTGCACTTTCCTTAGGGAATTTGAGTGTTGCAGAATGTGGCATCTGTGGAGTTCAGAAATCCAATGCCCTAGATGCTGAAAAACAGATGTTGCATTATTGTCTTCAGCATTTACTATCTTATTATCTCATAAGTGAAAGCTTTATCTTTGACTAGCACCCTATTTCCCACATGACCTGGAAGCTGGCAACTGCTATCCTATTTGCAAAGTAAACAGTGACTATTCCGAGCCAAGGTTTGGACTTGCTTCTAACTATTGCCTACATGTTGAGTGATGATTGTTCTACATTCATTTCTGTTGCTGGAATAAAACAGCCTGACTACAAGTAATTTGGGGAGGAAAGACGTATATCTGGCTTAGAATTCCAGGTTATAGTCTGTCATGGACCTGCTTGCTTGCTTCAGCTCAGCTGTCTTTTTCTTACTTTTATATTGTCTGTCTCTGCAATGTTGCTATTCATGATAAGGGTAGGTCTTCATATATCAATTAATAATCAAGTAATTACCCTATAGATGTGTCTGAGGGCCAACTTGGTCTAGATCATTCCTCGCTGAGATTCTACTTCCTGGTGATAATACATGGCATTGATAGTTAAAACTACCTAGCATAAAGCAAAGCTATCCCTGCTTCATATGCCATCCATACTAGAAAGCTGCACATTGTGCAGAATTTCCAATTTTCTCAATTCTGAGAATGAAGCATAGGTTTTGAAACTTCTCAGAATCCTCTTATCAGGAACGCAGCATGAGTGACTTAATACTTTTTTGAAGTACAATATGTACACTGCAGAGTAGACAGGGCTATCCGAAACACTAATTAAAAAAAAAAAACTCCTTCATTACCTAAAATTGTCAGGACTAACTATCAAGATAGAGGAAACTCATGCTTCTAGGAAATGAACATTTTTGTTTACATTTCTGTTGCTGAGACAAAAGCTCTGAACAAAGCAACTTTGGATAGAAGATACTTTATTTTATCTCACAATTCCAGGTTATAGTCTCTTATGGTAGATAATCCAAACTTGCAGGAGCTTGAAGCATCAAGTTATATCTGTAGTTAAGAGCAAAAAGAACTAAGTGCATGCATGTTAACTACTCAGCTCACTTTCCTCCACTGTTATGCAGTCCAGAACTTAAACTTGTAAATAGTGCTGGTCACCATGAGCTTGACTTTTTATGTCAATAAATGTAGTTAAGATAACCATCCACAGTTATGATCACAGGTCCCTCTAATCTATACAATCTTTCATTAAAACTGTTTTCCCAGGTAATTCTAGATTGTGCCAAGTTGATTATTAAAACTGTCCATCAAAGCAAACATTAGTATTGCCAAGGTCATATACTTTTTTCTATGATAAGTCCATTTACTTTTCCTTTATTCTATAGTGACAGCACTAATATCATATTACCAGAATATTGATAGAAACTTCTATCAATTGATCTATTTTTTTTCTTTCTTTGCTATAAGACATTTAATTCCCTAAGCTGCAGATCTCACCAGATCCAATATTCTTTTTGACATTGGGCTTTGGAAACACCATGGTGTCTTAAGGAAGGATCCTTTCATTTCATCAGGTAAGTGCGTATTATACTATGGAAACTAATAAAATAATCAAAACTACAGGAGAGGCATGTGAACAAAGCCGCAAGTTGTCACATCATCTTAGGAAGCATAGCTGATATCAATAAAGACTTCAGAAAACAAACTGGTAAGTATGTGAAGAAAATATTATTACCATGGAATCTCATAAACTCACTGTCAATATTACATCTATAGAACATAAATTAGTAGAACACAGCCGGGTGGAGGAAAGTGCAGAGCATTCGTGATGGGATTGAAGTAACCCCAGCTTCCAGGCCAGGTGGTGAGAATGCTGTTTCCAACTGAATTATAACTTAGTCATGTTCTACACACTAGGATGGTGGTTCTTTTATTTATTTATTTATTTATTTATTTATTTATTTATTTGTTTATTTGCCTTGGTATTTGCCTGGAACTGGAACTACAGACAGTTGTTAGCTGCCATGTGGGTGCTGGGAATCGAACCCTGGTCCTCTGGAAGAGCAGACGGTGCTCTTAACCACTGAGCCATCTCTCCAGCCCCAGGATGGTGGTTCTTAATAGAGTTTCCTATGTTATTCGAGATGAAGTGGAGAAGTACAATCGGAATGGAGTCAATGCCCTGCAGCTGGACCCAGCACTCAACAGTCTCTTCACAGCAGGCCGAGACTCCATCATAAGAATATGGAGTGTCAATCAGCACAAGATCCATACATAGCATCTATGGAGCACCACACAGACTGGGTGAATGACGTTGTGCTTTACTGCAATGGGAAAACTCTAATCTCTGCTTCCTCTAACACAACGGTGAAAGTTTGGAATGCACACAAAGGGTTCTGCATGTCCACACTCAGGACACATAAGGATTATGTAAAGGCCTTAGCATATGACAAGGATAAAGAGCTGGTAGCATCTGCTGGGTTGGACAGACAAATATTCCTTTGGGATGTGAATACTCTAACAGCATTGACTGCCTCAAATAACACTGTCACAACTTCTTCTTTAAGTGGGACCAAAGATTTCATTTATAGCCTGGCCATGAACCAACTGGGAACAATCATTGTATCAGGGTCCACTGAGAAGGTTCTAAGGGTGTGAAATCCAAGAACCAGTGCAAAACTCATGAAGTTGAAAGGGCACACAGACAACGTGAAGGCGCTGCTGCTGAACAGGGACGGAACGCAGTGCCTCTCTGGGACTTCTGATGGGACAATTCGCCTGTGGTCCCTTGGACAGCAGAGATGTATGGCAACGTACCAAGTCCACGATGAAGAAGTTTGGGCCCTCCAAGTCAACGATGCCTTCACACATGTATATTCTGGAGGAAGGGACAGGAAGATTTACTGCACGGACCTAAGAAACCCTGACATTCGGGTGCTGATTTGTGAAGAGAAATCACCAGTTCTCAAGGTGGAGCTTGACAGATCAGCAGATCCCCCTCCTGCAATCTGGGTGTCAACAACAAAGTCCACAGTAAATAAGTGGACTCTGAAGAGAATTCATAATTTCCGAGCCTCTGGTGATTACAACAATGACTGTACAAATCCCATAACACCCCTCTGCACACAGCCCGACCAGGTTATTATAGGGGGCGCTAATATCATTCAGTGCCACATCCTTATTGATAAGAGACATATATTATCCAAAGATACAAATAACAATATGGCATATTGGGATGTGTTGAAGGCATGCAAAGTGGAAGATTTGGGCAAAGTGGACTTTGAAGACAAAATTAAGAAAAGATTTAAAATGGTGTATGTTCCAAATTGGTTTTCAGTAGATCTAAAAACAGGGATGCTGACCATTACTCTGGATGAAAGTGACTGCTTTGCTCCCTGGGTTTCTGCCAAAGATGCTGGCTTCAGCAGTCTCGGCGGGTCAGACCCAAAATTGAACTTAGGAGGACTTCTACTGCAGGCACTTCTGGAGTACTGGCCGAGAAAACATGTGACTCCCATGGATGAAGAAGAGAATGAAGTGAACCATGTGAGAGGGGAACAGGAAAGCAGAGTCCAGAAGGGAAATGGGTATTTCCAAGTGCCCCCACACCCCTGTGATCTTTGGCGAAGCTCTAGGTCGCACACTGATCAGAAAAATATGCCCAAATTCAACAAAATTCCTTTTTACCTCCAACCTCATGCATCTTCAGGAGCAAAAACTTTAAAAAAAGACAGACTCTCTGCCAGTGATATGCTGCAGGCCCGAAAGGTGATGGAACACGTCTATGAGAAGATTATCAACCTGGATAACGAGTCTCAAACCACCAGCTCTTCTACTAACGAAAAGCCGGAGCAGAAGGAGGAGGATTTTGCTTTATTGGCAGAAGAGAAAATTGAACTTCTGTGCCAGGACCAGGTTTTGGACCCAAATGTGGACCTTCGAACAGTAAAGCACTTCATATGGAAGAGTGGTGGAGGCCTCACATTCCATTACCGACAGAAGTCCACGTGAAGGGTGGGCCCATGCTCCTGGGTTATTCATCAACCTTCTTGTGGCTCCAGTAGTCCCAGGAAGCCCACCAAGCTCTACTGGGAACAGGACCTCCACCTGCCAATTTGGTGAAGTGACTAATCAAGATGTAATATAGAACAGGCTCCATGCGTAGATTAAGGTGTCCCCAGGGACTCAGTGCAAGGACAGGAGAGCCCCAGGCACTGTCCTTGGAGATGTACAGAGAACCTACAGCAGGCCAGTGCAGACTTCGCTGACTCCTTTCAAAGGACCCACCTTTGTCTCTCCGCACTTGTTAGAGAACATCAGCGGGCCACATCTGTCACGTGTTTCAGTTTCAGACCCTTGAGTTCTGCAACTTTTCTAAGTACATTCCACTCTTGCAGTACCTATAAAGGCTTTTTCCAAATTTGTCATCACACACACACACACACACACACACACACACACACACACACAAAATTGTTTTCATCATCATGTAAGAGTTATTTTTAATGGGAATCATCATTGTTGTACATTTCAAGAGCCAGCCCATTTCATAAGAAATGACCATGTTGGGCTACTTTTGAAATATCGAATCTCAGCTATGCTCTGTAGGAAGACCTTCCACTCCAGGGCTAGGGCACAGTGTGAAATACTGCTCCATAGCCACCAGACCATACAGCCCAGGCAGCTGTGGCCACTCCCTCCTTTGGCGCCCAGGCTTTCTCACAGGCAGAGCCAGTGGGAACCACAGCTTGCCCTGGGTGAGCACCATGATACCATCAAAACTTAAGACCATGCTGAAATTTCAGTTTCATTCAGATGCTACCTAAAGTTTATGTTGTTAGAGTAAAAAGTTCCCAGTGAGTCAGTTTGATATTTATATCGTGGTCCTTGTTTGTTTTTCCAGTTTTATACGCGGGCTTTTGTTACACCTGCGTCCAAATCTTTCTTCCGTCTTTCTAACAAGCAAAAGCTTTCATAGTCTCACTTGGATCTTGTACAGAATAGGAATTTATTGGGGACAAACACTTCAACTTTGGCAGAAAATACTTTGGATTCTTCCCAAGGTCGTTCTCATTCAGATAGATCAGTGGTCCCTACACTCCAGAACACAAGCCTTGAACAAAGCCAGAAGCACAAGTGCCTTCAGGGGCAGTTTATTCCAGTCCAGTTGCCTCCCTACTGTGTGTGGCCTGTGCCCATAGGAGCTGGGACTGGGGAGAGTTGTTTTGTTTTTTTCTTCTCTACATCTTCACAGGTTCTGCTGGGGGCAGCTGATGTGTCCAGGTCCGTCCCTTACAAATTGAGGCATTGATCCTCACAGCTGCAGAACAGGGTCCCTCACTGTTAACTGTGGAGCACAGACATGCCATGGCTTCCATACCCTTAAGTGAGCAGACATTTCCCAGGCATTCAAATGTTCTCCCTTCCTCAAAGCAATGGGTGGCTTTTTTACAGAAGTCCTTTTTATCTGTGTTGTCACAATACAATTTTTGTGCATATTTTTTAGTGATAGTTATGAATAAAAGTGTGGGGTGGGGTGGGGTTGCCCAGCCCTCAGTAGTGCAGGAGAGCTTCTGCACTAAGTGGCTTTTACTGGTTCGCAGTGCTGAGCTGCGGTAGTTGTGCCCCTGCGGTGGATGTTACCCCCAGCATGGTTGCATTTTTTTCCCCTCTAGTCAAAATCGGTGATAAGTTTCCAGAGAATTGGACAGTCTGCAATGCCAAAAGGGTCAGAGTCTGTATTTCAAGTTGTATAGAATAAAGCTTTAGTTAAATTAAAAAAAAAAAAGAATATAAATTAGTATGTTGAAAGGGCACCTCTACTCCAAGAATGACAGAAGCATCATTGACAGTAGTCAAGAAACACAAATAACTTAAGCCTAAATGTCCATTCACTGATGAATGAATGGAGAAAATGTGGTACATAGACACAATGGAATATTATCCATCTACAGAAAAGAATGCCTTCTGTTGGTTGCTACAATACAGGTGGAAGCAGAGATTAAAAAGCAAGTGCTTCCCACAATGCCAAAGATCAGTCCCAAGCCTCCTAATTTTGAATCATTGTGTCCCTCACAAGCCTTCAGAATCATAAGCCAAAATAAAGCTATTGGCCATATAAATGATGTGTCCTGCGACATTATATGGTAGCAAGAGAAAACCTCTTCTCTTAAGGGGTCAGAGATGGGTGTTAGCTTGAGATTTACAAGATAAAGATTTGGGAGCACTTTATGCTTTAATTGATTAATCAATTAAATGTGTGTGGTGGGGGACAGGTAAGGTTTTTGAAATGCTCACTATAGTCTTTGGGTGTCTAAACACTTGGTCCACAACAAGAGGCACTGTATCAGAAGAGTGAGTACCCTTTATAGGGTGGAGACTTGCTACAGGAAGTGAAAACCAGGACCAAACTCTGAGGCTTCATAACTGGGACACTCTTAATATTCATGCTCTCTGCATTCAGAGGGCAGATGCATTGTGATTAACTGGCCTCAGCTCTTGCCATTATGTCTTCTCTGCCTCTTGCCATATCTTCTGCTCATGAGAGCTTATTCCTGTGATCGCATAAAACCTTATTTCAGCTGCTTTTGTCACAGTATTTTATCACTCCATTTTATATGAATGACAACTAGGAATAATGTAGTATGAAGTTTCTGGCCTCAACTAGTCCCAAGATCCAGACCAGAAGTCTCAAACAATCACACAAATGCTTATATTAATTACAGGCTGTTTGGCCTATTACTAAGGCATATTGCTTGTGAGCTATTACAACTTAACCCATTCCTATTCATCTATGTCTTGCCACATGACTCTTGGTTTACCTGTACTTCATTACAGCATGCTTCTTAGGCTGCTGGATTGTGTCTCTCTGTGACTTTTTCCTTGTTCCCCTTTATTTATGATGGTAATTCCTGTATGCTTATAAGCAATAGACCAAAACAGTTCCTTTATTATCCAATAGTATTTCACAGCATACAGAAAAACATCCCATATCAGAAAAATATACAAAACTTGTCCTTCTAAGACTGGATTAATTTATTTAATAGGATTCTCTGCAATCACATCAGTTTTCTCATGACCAAGGTAAGCCCATCCTTTTTCATGACTAAATAAATGTTTCACTGTGTATAGAAACCATAATTTCTTTAACCATTCCTATGGTTGTATCCTTAGATTGGACCAGTAAATTCAGCTTATGTGACTAGTGCTGAAATAAACACTGACATATAAAAACCTCTGATATATTCACTAGGAGACCTTTGGGTAGACATAAAACTAATAAAGATGATTAATATTCCTTCCAGATTATTTACACATTGTAACAGCTGGTTCAGTACCATCTTGAATTGGTCCTTTTGTTCTCTGCATTACTAAATCATCCTGTTACCTCTGTCATCAAAATGACATTGCTTTTCTCCATTGTCCTTCCATTCTAATGAATCCTGTGATATGTTTAAAGTAGCTTTAATATCCACTAAAATGATAGTTAAAATATGTGGAGAGCAGATATTATTCATAATAGCAAGAACCTGGAAACAACCTGGATGCCTCTCAACTGAAGAATGGATTAATAAACCGTGGTACATCTATACAATGGAGTACTACTCAGCAGTAAGAAAAAAATGGTATCCTAAAATTTACAGGCAAATGGATGGATTTAGAGACTATCCTCCAGGGTGAGGTCTCACTAACCCAGAAGGATAAGCAGGGGATGTATTCACTCATTAGTGGACTTTAAGTAAAAACATTCTTTTTTCATTGCAAGTTGATGGGTGAATAAAGTGATTTAAAACACACACACATACACAAAACAAAACAAAACTTCTGGTTTGTCTATAGAAGGTTTGCTTAGCAAAAATTTATGGTGGCCATAGTGTATCTGTGGGCATTAGCTGAGACCTACTGTGCTTTCCTTATCTGTAGTTGAGCCTAAACTGACTTGAGAAGCTTTAGGTTTTAATTTTTATGTTTTATGTATTTCAGAGAAAAGAGGAGTCATATTACTGTATGGGATTTTTGTTATCTATTCTGGATGTTTTGCTTTTGTATATAATGTTTGATATTGAACTAAGCCACCTAGGGACCTCCTGCCCTTGCTGGGGAGGAGATAAAGAGATGGGGAGAAGAAAGAATGACTGGGAGGGACAGGAGGGGAAGGGAGTTTGAACAAAGGGATACATGGATAAAAGGTAAGACTTTATTCATATTTTAAAAAGTGGAAAATTGATATTGATTTTCAAAAAATAAAAAAGAAGAAATCAAGCAATGCTACCTCCTCATCATGTAACTGTATGCTAATATTGAAGACAAAGGTGAAATTAAAATACTATATGCTCTTTTCATTCCCATTTTTATTTGCATTGTTATTTATCAAGCAGAAATTTCTTTGAAGAATTTAATCAAAAGGCTTAAATAGAGCTTCTTTGATTAAAAGATATTGTCATTTAAAAACAAAGACCTAAGTTCAGATACTATAAACAGTAGATAGTGGTAACAATGGATTGCTGAGACTCACTAATCCAGGTAGTTATTGCAGGGAAAATATGCATATGGATACTCACACGCACACACAACCACATAGACATATACAACTCAGATGTTTAAAAACCAAAACAAAGCAGAAAATCATTAATAATCAAAACTCTGAAGAGCAAATCAAGTGTTCTAATTTGTTAAAAGAAATATTAATTATTTATATTCTTTTTTGTTTTTAAAAGTATTCTTAATTTGCATTTATATATAATCACACATTTTATCTTTATCAGAGTTTTTATCTGTTCTGTAAAGAATAGAAAATAATTTTGACTTCCTTCTCAAGATTTAAAATTCTACTTGCTTGCATTGGCAAAGTATATTAATTCTATAACACCCCAATAAAATACTAAAAGTAAATTGCTTCCCAATTTACTAATACAACATAAAGGTTAAAGTCAGTATATGAAAACAATTTCTTCCTCTCTAAAGAGCAAATGAGGCAATTAAATAAAGTTAACAAACAAGCACATAAATTGTAGACTTTAATATTTATATTGATAAGATTTTAAATAATCCTTAGCATAACATGTTTAGTCTGTAATGTATTTACATTTTTTATTGTATTGTTTCTTATAAATATTTCATTACTTTGTTACTTAATTACTTAGTAATTTCTGAACATATGCATTAACTAATTCTCTATGAGGAAAAACATTGTTTCTATTATTAAAGATTGATGAGGCTTTTTCTACTGTATGGTGGTGGCTATATTAAATGAAAAAAATATCTTAGTGAACAATAATGTAAGTTTATTCTGTATTTACCTACCCAAATGTGAATTTCAGAATTACAACCCTCATTCAGATTTACATGGTCTTGGTAATGTTTTAAAAGGCTGCTTTGTTCAGGAGTAGCCAATAATGTTTGGAAGCAACTGATGATAATTTTGTTTCTGTTGCCAAATCCTATTGTTTATAAATACTAAATTTATTTTTTGTGCTTTTGTGTATCCAAGAGTAATGCATAACTAGATGGGTGGCTAAATTCCAGGGCAAAATCTTTCTTTGTATGAATATGAACTTCAAATTTTATATAATCTTTATGTACCATAATACATCATTCCTCTTTTAATAAACTTCAAACATTAGATTAAATATTCTTTGACTAAAAATATGCTGGACTTTATGATGATGATTTAAATGGTTATTTTGATGTTTGTTTAAATTACAGAATAGGATAATAACCACAAGATGCATTTTGGCCATTTTATGGTTTAAAGAGAATTCTTAAGAAAAGTCAGAACAGAAAAGAAATGAATCCTCTATGGTGGTAAGTGGTACACATCCTTCCACTAATAAATCATTTTTAACATATTCTATAAACAAAAGAGAAAATTTGAATGTTATTCTCTTCTTTAATGTTTTCATTTCCTTCTGCCTTAGTTTGAATTGCTGATGATAAAACTGAGACCCTTGTACATGTTGGTAAGTGCTCCAAACTTAGCCACACCGCTATCCCTCATGATTTTACTGTTTCTAAGGTAAAAGGATATAATACTTGCTTTATAACAGAACAGGTCACAGTTACAAATGATAGCTGGCTAGATGATATTTTAACATACAGGTTTCCAGATGATGATAGATAGAATATATATAGATATTTCATAAATAATAAATTATTGATAGGTACTTGATAGATAGTAGATAGGTACACAGATATTAAATCATGATAAGTAGATATTAACTATGCTTTAGGTGATTGATAGATAGCACATAGATGGTAGAGCAACAGAACTGGTGACAGCATAAGCCATAAGTATGTTTTACTTCTTTTTTAGACATTTAATGATAAAGATAGTATGATTAATATTTACAAAAACCTTTCCATGCAACTTATTCCTTTATTTATTTTGCTATGATTGATAATAAAGAACATGTACTCAGAAAGTAGGAAGGTCTAAGGTGGCATTCTCAACTTGAAAAATAATTATACAGGACAATGATAGATTGATTTACCCTTGTGAGTGTATTGTAGCCACTTGAAAACGAGATTTTTTTCAGCTGGCAGAAGACTTTTGAAGTATATGGTTCTTATATAAGTGTGTTTTAAGGATGAGAGGATAATGTAGTAAGAAGTCTATTGGAACATGATAGTTTGTGCCTAGATTTACTGTATGTGAGTTTTACACCTCTTGTGTGTGGGGGTTAAAGGTATCTTGACAATTTGAGACATCAGGCTATACCTGGAGAACTGTTAGAACAGCTCTGACAGCTGGAGCTACAATGGGACAGCTCAGCTCTGTAAGAATAGACATTCTGATAGTTTGGGAAATTAGAGTATATATGATGCTGGGGTGCAATAGGGGATGGTCTCTCCACAAGATATAGCAGTCCTATTCTTTTGGAGAGCTGCTATAGGTGAGCTTTGTTCTGTCCCCCAAGGGAGGCTCCCAACAGAGCTCTGCTTGGGCCCAAGATGTTACTTCTTTTGCTTCACTCTGCTAAAAGGGAAATATTTGCAGAAATGTTGTAGTTTCCTCTGGGTCTGGTTAAAAAAAATCTGCTTATTTATGCTCAGTCTCCTGAGGGGACATCTCTGCAAGGCTTTTCTGCTCAGTCCACTAAAGGACTTCTCAGCAAGCTCTTCTCTGTGTCAGTGAATAAAAACTGTTCCTCAAGATTCTTTTGAGAAAGACAATTACTTGGGGAAGTTTTCTTGAAGAACTGCTGCCTCTACCATGGTGGGACAGAACAGACTTAACAGACACTTAACAGACAGAAGGGTTCATATAGGGTCTATTAGAAGCAGAGTTTCCTCAGGAATACTCAAGGACTGGCTAGCTATTACTACTTAGGGATTGTTTAGTTTTGTTTGTCAGGGGCAGATATCACTATAATTTTAGGGCCAAACTGTTTCTTTTACTGAACTTTTTTAGTTTTTGAACTTTAATTCTAAGGCCAGGGCTTATTACTTCAATTGGCTCTGATTTTAGAGACTAAATGTGTTCCTTTGGTACTAATTTCTGACTCAGTGCATGTTTCTTCGATTCCGGATTAAGAGATAAAGTGTTTTATTTACTGGCCCTGGTTTCAGATCCATGCTGTTCATTTCACTGGATATGGGTTCAGAGCCAGAGTTGGTCAGAGGCAGAGATGGTTGATTTCAGGGCTAAACTGTGTTTCTTTTCTTTCTTTCTCTTTCTTTCTTTCTTTCTTTCTTCCTTCCTTCCTTCCTTCCTTCCTTCCTTCCTTTCTTTCTTTCTTTCTTTCTTTCTTTCTTTCTTTCTTTCTTTCTTTCTTTCTTTCTAAGGTTGTTTTGGTCACTTACTCTAATACTTTAAACCAACTGTGTTGCTTTAGTACTAGCTTTAGAGTCAGGGTATGTTTCTTTGGTTATATGTTAATGGATAAAGTGGTTCCCACCCCCCCACTGGCTTGTGTCTCAGATCCAGGCTGTGTTATTTTTACTAGCTATGTATTCAGAACCAGGCTGAATTAATTTGGATAGCCTGTTCTTCCTACATTTACACAATTGATCTGTTCTCTTTGGTCACTAATATGGCCCATATCTTACAGCATAGAGGGATTCCCAATACTATCGCTACTTTTAATCTACACTTTCTCTAAAAATAAAAAATTAAAAAAAAATTGTGTGTGTGTGTGTGTGTGTGTGTGTGTGTGTGTGTGTGTGTGTGTGTTTGCTGTGTTGTGACTGGAGTGATGTCTTAGCTATCACAGTCCTGGCTTCTATTTCAGATAACCAGGGTTTGATCCCCTCACACCCACATAGTGGCTTACAATATCTTGTAACTATGGTTTCAGGAAAACAATGACCTATTCTGGTTTCTGTGAGCACTAACCATGCATGTGGTACACAGACATACATGTAAGCAAAACATCCATGTACATAAAATAAAATTATATATATATATTTAAATTGTGTGTGTATATGAGGGTTTACACATGCCCCAATGCATGTGAAGGTCAGAGTACTAAACTGAAAGCATCATCTCTCTTTCTTTACCAATGGTGGTATGTTTTATTGTTCAAAAACTTCATATTTCTAGTATTAGCAGGCATCTTTACCCTCTAAGCCATTAGTCATGAACCCAATGTAAGTTCAAAGGTGTTATCACTTTGAATGTGTTTTGTATTAGAACAAAATGACTAAGCACATTAAATGAAATAATTCAAATATTTCATGTATCAAGTAGAAGCATAAAACAATAATTAGACAAGTTACTAGAACTAAATTAAAACAGAAATACTACATACTCCATAAATTGTTAAATTGAATGAATATTGAGGAAAAAGTTTGTAGTGCAAAATTCCCTTATTAAATAAAATACAATAATTTTAGATCAATAATCAGATATTCTACCTCAGGAATCTAACATTAAAAAAACCCACAATTCAAAAAAGAAAGCAATTAATGCTAATAAAGTCATAAAACTATAAAATTTGACACTTGAAAAGATAGTGAAAGTCAATGAAATAATAAAGCTAACTTTTCTAAAAATTAATAAAAATGATGAAGCTCCAAGTGAGATTGTAAAAAGCAAAACAAGAGAATATACAAATCATTAGCATAAAGAACAAAGTACAAAAAGTCCAATATTTTTGAAAGGATAAATGCACACTCTGTGTAAACTGATGCTCATTAATATAGTACTTTAGAGTATAGACAAATTAAACTAAAAGCCTACTCATGATTGGATAATATGAATCATCATTTGACGAATTCAAATGAGAATTCAGATTTGGGGGCTATATTACAGTTGGCAGTTGTTGCCAAGTCTTTGGGCTTCATTTTTAGTACCACTCCAAAATTAGATTAAAATCCTACATGACACCTAGAAATATTATAATTTATAAAAGTAGGACAAATGTTTTTAGGAGAGTAGGCATTGCCAGGTTTATAGAAGCCAACAGAAATTATAATTTGATGAACTTTATTAAGAAAGAACATCACGACTTTGGGTAGCCATGTTTGGATTTTAAATGGGAAAGCAGTTGGAGAGATGAGGCATGGTGATGGGGCCTAAGAAACCACAATTTTTCAAAAGGAGCTTTATTCGCAGAGACAGATCCTATGGAAAATATGGCAGGCTCCAGAAAACAAAACAAAATAAAGTATTCAATTTTAGAAAACAATGAGGGCTTTGATATTTTCTCTTTTTAATTTATTTTATTATTTTTATTTAATTTCATTTTACGTACCAACCACTGTTTACCTTTCTTCCTCTTTTTCTGTTCCCCCACCTCCTCTCTGTTCTACCTCCCATTCATTCCTCATAGGGGTTGAGGCCTCTCTGGGTGTTAAACAAAGGCTAGCTAACCAAGCTGAGGCAAGAGCAGGATTCTCACCTATGCATCAAGTCTAAATATGACATCACACCATACAGGATGAATTCTAAATAGCCAGCTCATTTTGTAAGTGTATCACATTTTTTATTTCATTCTTTAGTTGAGGAACATCTAGGTTGTTTCCAGGTTTCAGATTGTTTCCTGCTATGAACATAGTTGAGCAAATGTCTTTGTGGTAAGAATGTGCATCCTTTACATATGTGCCTCAGAGTGGTATTTCTACATCATTAGGTAGATTGATTCTTAGTTTTCTGAGAAACTGCGATACTGATTTCCAGAGCAGCTGTACCAGTTTACATTACCACTAGCAATTGAAGAGTGTTCCTCTTTCTCCACATTACCTTCAACAATGGCTGATGAAAACTAGTAAGCTGAAAAACAACAACAACAACAACAAAAAAATGAGATCCTGAAATCTACAAGTAAATAAGTAGAGCTAGAAAATAATTGTTCTGTGTGAGGTAACACAGACCCGAATTAGAAACATAACATAGTATGTACTCACTCAAAATATATTTCAGACATAGAGCAAAAAATAACCAGGCTATATTCTACAACATCTGAGCAACTAGGTAACAAGAAGGAACCCAAGAGAGTCATCCACCCTGGGAAGGACAAATAAATAAGTTACCCTGAGTAAATTGGAGTCATAGAGGGGAGAGAGTAAAGAAAAGTGGAAAGAGAACATGAGGAAATTGCATTATTGAGGGATAGAGAGAGAGAACAATGAAATAGATATCTTGATAGGTGGAGTCATTGTGGGGTTCAAGATGAACCTGGTGTTAGGAAAATACCCAAGAACCCACAAAGGTGACCCCAGATAAGAGACTCCAAGCATAGACAGTGCCTGAACTCAACTTCTTCTATAATCAAATTGATGGACATCCTAATTGTCTTTATAGAATGTTTATCTAGCAACTGATAGTACCAGATTCAAATATCTGTAAAAATCACTGGGTTGAGCTCCCAGTCTGGTAGAAGAGAGGAATGAGAGATTACATGAGCAAAGGGGTCAAGATTATGATGAAGAAACCATCAATTTCAGCTGATATGAGCTATTAAGAGCTCAGTAACTCTGAAATGATAGATGGGAGAACCTACATGGGATGTAACTAGGTCTTCTGAATGTGAATGTCTGTCAGGTGACATAGGCAGTTTGTGGGGCCTCTGGCAGTAGAACCAGAATTTACTCCTAGGACCTCAACTGATTTTGTGGAGCCCATTCCCTACAGTGGAACACCTTGCTCAGGCCTGATACTGGGGCAAGGTCCTATCTGAACTAGATATTCCAGATTGCATTGACTCACCCTTGGAGTCCTTACCCTTTCTAAAGACTTTCTGGGGAAGCTTGGTGATTACTGTGAAGAGGGGGGAAAGATGAATATGTTAAAAAATACTTTTAAATTATATATACATATATATATTTACAAGACAATAAATCTAGTTTATGTACCCAGGACAAGTCCTGGCACCACTTCCAGGAGACCCACATACAGATAACGCCACACAACTGTTATCCACATTCAGAGGGCCTACTGAGGTCTCATGCAGGCTCCCTCACATGGTAGTCCAGAGTCCATAAGTTTCTGCTTGTTTGGGTCAGCTGTCTCTGTGGTTTTTTCCCATTAGGATCTTGACTACCCTTGATCCTAGAATCCCTCCTCCATCTTTTCAATTGAATTCCAGGAGCTCAGGCAAATGTTTGGCTGTGGGTCTCCCCATCTGCTTACATCAGTCACTGTGAGTAGATTCTATGATGACAATTAGGATAGTCACCAATCTGAGCAGAGGGAAAGGTTAGTTCAAGAACCCTATCCTACATTGCTAAGAGTCTTAGCTGTAGATATCATTGTGGGTTACTGAAAACTTTTCTAGCACCAGGTTTTTCTCTAACCCAAATGTCTTACTCTGTCAAGATATCTCTTCTATTGCTCTCCTTCTCCATCCCTCCCTTAACTTGGCCATTTTGAATCTTCATATTCCTACCTCCATCCCCTCCACTCTACTCCTCTCTTTTCATTTACCCAGGAGATCTTAACTCTTTTGCCTTCCTGGAGTGATCCATACATGTTTCTCTTATGATCTTCCTCTTCACCTAGTTTCTCTTGGGTTGTGTATTGTAACTTGTTATGTGCTTTGCATCTATTATCCACTTATGAGTGAGTAGATACCATGTTTATTTTTCTGGGTCTGGGTTACCTCATTCAGGATAGTTTTTTTTTCTAGTTCCACTTATTTGCCTACAAATTTCATGATGTTATTTTTTTCCCACTATGTAATACTCCATGTATAAATGAAATATATTTTGTTTATACATTCTTTGGTTGAAGAACATCTAGGTTGTTTCAAAAAGGCAGTTACTAAAAAGGATAATAAAAGGTTAAATTGCATGAATGAGAAAGGAACCAAAGGTTCATATGAGGCCTGACTCAACTTTAAGTGTCCTAAACAAATGTCATTGGACATTGGTGTTAGTGTCCCGAACATCTTGGGTAAATATTTTATTTTATTATCTTTATTTAAAAAGCTGGAGATCTTGAAAGCATAATTATAAGCACCCATATTTTTCTCAAACTACCCTGTTGCTACCTCTCTGGATGTAATGGGAACCAAAATGGATCATAGTGGCCTGAATAACTCCACTTCATTTTCATCTTCTGTAACTCTTTCCTCCACTATTCCTAATTCTTCTTCCCTTAGAATATTATCTGGAGAGAAAGTACAAAGTAGAGCATGAGCTAAGAGATACTGTACAGATAGCACTAGAGACAGGTTGGAAACTCAATCTTGAGAAGGCAAAAGAAGCTACTTGTATTTTCCATTCCAGGGAGATCCATGTGCCCTCTCATGGTGGCACATGCAAATGTTTGTTGTGCATTTTTAATAGTTGTTTGTCAAATATGGGTTTGGTAAACAACTGTATTATCATCTCCTATAGGCTTACAAAAGTCAATATATAATGGTGAAACTACTGAAATAATTAGTTAAAGCAACAGCCTTATTACAGCTTTTAAAACTCAATAAATGCCTATAATTTATAGTATGTGATTTGTTCATAGAAAATTGTGGAGAATTTTAAAAAATGAAACTCAATACTATGTGTAGATTTACATGTTAATTACTTTACCATACCAATTGTTTTATAGTTTGAATGTTGCCCCTGGGTTTTCCTGGGTGTTAAACATTAGTATAATTGCTAGGATTGGAATGTTAAGCAGAAGATATAATTGCTTATCACTATCAACCATTATCATCTAAGTATGAACAAAGCTTCTTGCATTTTCCAGGAATTTAACGAGGGCCTGAGGGAATCATGCTAAGAATACAAAAGCTTTGAGTATATTAGAAATGAGGAAAACATGCTGGCAAGAGGGACAATCCTAGGATAATGAACCTGTTATCTCATGTAGGAAACTGTGAAGTCTGGCGGTCCTCCCACCACTCATAGAGACAAAGCTTGGTAGAGGAGATAGTTTTACTTAATCCTTGGGTTTGGGAGTCAAGAGGGATGCTGAGGAGGATTGTCTTATTTGAATAATAAGATTGTAACATTATACATAGATAGACAGCAGCATGTTTGGAGGTGTGAGGAGAGTTCTGGCCCAGAAGGTTGAATAGCTATGCATCTTATAGATCTCAGGTGGAGGGAAAATCATTAGATAATCTGATTGTCTATGATTTCCTAGGAGGCATGGAAGGAAAGCAGTCAATGTAGTTACCAGTAGCCCTAGAAATCCTGAGTCTGGCAACCTATATAACTGAGGTCATTCTCTGTCCAGCTAGCCAGCTCCCAAATAATGACTTGGAGACTTAATATTAATTATAATGCTTAGCTTTACCTTAGGCTTGTTTCTAGATAGTTTTTTTCCTCCTATAATTTAAGTTAACCTACTGCTATTAATCCATGTTTTTCCCTGAGATTCATTTACCTTATGTCCATCCTGCTTTCCTTCTTCCTCCACATTTGGTATGCTGGGTCCCTCCTGGTTGGTCCCCTCCTCTTTTCTCTCTGCCTACCTAGAGATCTATCCCTCTTCTGCCTTGCTATTGGCATTTCAGTTTTTTATCAGATTAATCAGGTGCCTTAGGCAGTCAAGGTAAAGCAGTAAGACATCTTTGCTTAGTTAAACGAATTCAGGATAAAGTAACACATCTTTATATATTTAAACACTTATTTTGCAACAAAAACAAATGCAACATATCATACATAGTTAAACAAACTTGGGCTGGAGAGATGGCTCAGCCGTTAAAGGCTAGGCTCACAACCATAAACAAACTTTCTATTCCACAACAAAATTTGATTGGGGAGAGTAAGACATCTAGCCATGTAGGGAGTCTGTTTGGAAGTTGCAAAGTTCTTAGAAGGCTCTCAGTAAGTCATATCAAATGCTACCTAGAGAGAAAGAATACATTGTGGATACCACAGCCAGAACAGTAATTTAGTCTAGATTCTACTATTTAACCTAAGTCACTTCTTGGGAAAATTTTATGGGGTTATAGCTGAAAGATTCTGGTGATTAGAAAAGCTGATTCCTGTGTTTAGATAGACTTTTTTCTCTCACTTATTTTTTGAAGAATTTATACAATAGATGGTGCTTTCTTTCCTCTTGAGGCCAATGTATCTGTGTCTCTGTTAATATACTAAATTGCAAGTGAAAAACAAATGGTCATAGACAAAGAGAAATGTCACAGGAAGTCTCTTGCTGCACCACAGAGCACTACGTGAACAGGTTAGCCTCTTTTTTTTAAGATTTATTTATTTATTATGTATACAGTATATACAGAAGAGGGTACCATATGCCATTATAGATGGTTGTGAGCCACCATGTGGTTGCTGGGAATTGAACTCAGGACCTCTGGAAGAACAGTCAGTGCTCTTAACCTCTGAGCCATCTCTCCAGCCCCCAGGTTAGCCTCTTGTAGACAATCAGACAAGAGGGACAGAGGAGGGTTGGCATGGATACAGAATGCCAGAGGTCAGCAAATGAAAGACTCTTTCTTCTGGCATGGCACAGTGCTTGCTCTATAAATACATTTTTATTTTCTCTCTGTAAATTTTATGCTGCTCTGTTACAAGCCTTCACCATGAAATTGGAGACGAGGAAGTCACAAGTTAGTGAGGTAATAGGTGCAAAGGAGCAAGAGAACCCTGTACATTAGACCTACCCCACAATGATTGTGGAAACTATTCTTTCTGCTCAGTTGTAGGTTCTACATTTCATGTTCATATTCTAAAGTATTCTATGTGAGAAAGAGAGAAGGCAACAATAGTAAGAAAAATGTTCAGTACAGTTGGCTCTTGTTTAGAGAAGAAGGTAATAACATTTTAAGCCCATAGTTGTCATCTTGATTTCTGTGGATTCAATTATATTTTCTCAACCATGGCTTGAATGAAATAGAAAATTCTAGAAGTAAACAACTTTATTGCATTATTCACTTTCCTTTTCATTGTGGCAAAACCCATAATAAGTGCAGGGAGGAAAGAATTGTTTTGTCTCTGGTTATGAGAGGTCTCAGTCCATCCAGGTGGAAAGTGTAACAGCATGGTGGTCAAGAAAACATTGAGAGCATACACTTACCCACATGCTTTCTTCATTCCTCTTTATTCTTTCTGGTCACAAGCCTATAGGATGGCCCCAAACTCATTCACCAATTTAGTTAATAATGTTTGGACATACTCTAAGGAGTTATGCTTTACTAATTTCCTAGGTGTCTTTTAATACAACTAAATTGAGAGCCAAAATTAATCATCACACTATACTTATCTTTATTATAAGATAATCATCACACACACTTTTCTTTATTATAACACATTGTTACATTTTTATGTTTTGCTACTAATGATTGTTAATATATGCTTTGAATTTATAGGTTAAATTTTATCATGTTTTTGATACTTTAAAAATACATAAACATGGTATTTATTACTACTTGCAGTTTCAAATATTCTTTAGGGCCATAGAATATAGTCCTCCTGGCTCCAAAGTTGTGAGACTGATGCTAGATAAATTATCATTATATAAATGTAACCATAAAATGTAACATGAAGAATAAACTGATAGTCTGGGATACAATGTGTAGACATAAAGCACCTAGCAATATCAATGTGTGCATGTAGGAGTCTTAACCTAGTATTGAGAAAGAACCAGCCACAGGTTTCTTTACACATGCTCCTTTTTGGTCAAACTGTACCAACATTTCATCTCCAGTCTATATCATTTTACCTATTAGAAAGCATATTCACTGTCTTATTCTCCAAAAAGTGTATGCCCACCTTTTATTTTAGCATTTTAAAATTATAACTAAACTTCACTGTCTAATAGTGGTAATGTTTTCATAAAAAGATTACTTTTTTAAAAAAGATTTTATTGAAAATATTTTTACATATACCCTCTAGCCCCACCCATCCATTTTTCAGAGAAGGTAAGGCCTGGTATAGGTAGTCAACAAAGTCTGGTATATCAAGTTGCTGTAAAAAAAAACCTTCCCCCTGAATTAAGGCTGTGAAAAATATACCCATATAAGAAATGGGCTTTGGCACTCTGGAGCAGGGGCGGATAAACTCTGCCGGTCACCATACCCACAGCTCCTGCTGAGAGAAGTTGCATGGCTACCTACCTCCACCTGGAACTGAGCGAGCCAACATCTGTAGGGGTCTCTGAAGGACAGACTCAGATCCCGCCCAGAGGTGAGAAGGGGTCATCAGGCCCAAGCGCCTATATCCCAGCCTGGGAGAGAGTTGAGCTCCCATAGCTTTCGGTTCCGCTCCCAGGACCAAGTGCTGTCTGCAGAGTCCCAGTGCACTCTGGAGCAGGGGCGGATAATCTCTGCCAGTCACCATACCCATAGCCCCTGCTGAGGGAATTTGCACGGCTACCCACCACCACCTCGAACTGAGTGAGCAAACAACTGCAGGGGTCTCTGAAGGACAGACTCAGACCCTGACCAGAGAGGTGACAGGAGGCACACAAACCCGAGTGCCACAACTGAAGAGGAGTCATCTAATCATGAACCACTGAAGCTATGGGCAAACGTCAGTGCAAAAAATTACATAATAATGCAAAGGACAACATAGTAACTCCAGAAGAGAGTGGCGATCTTACAAATACAAGACCTGAACAGAGCAATGAAGAGGAAACAGAAGGAAGCAACACCAAAAATTCCTTTTTGATGGTCATCAAAGCTGTAAAAGAAGATATGAAAAAAAGCCTTAAAGAAATAGAAGAAAATACAAACAAAAATTTGGAAGAGATGAACAAATCTATGAAAGAAACATGCCAAGAACTAAAAGCTGAAATAAAAGCTGAAAAAAAGCTGAAATAGAAGCAATAAAAAAGGGACAAAATGAGGCAAAGATGGAAATAGAAAACCTGAAGAAAAAAGTTGGAACCACAGATACAAGCATAACAAACAGAGTTCAAGAGATGGAAGATAGAATCTCTGAAGTGGAAGACTCAGTAACTCAAATAGATATATCAGTCAAAGAAAATAGTAAAACTAAAAAAGCCATAACTCAAAATGTTCAGGAAATCTGGGATACCATGGAAAGACCTAATTTGAGAAGAATAGGAATAGAAGAAGGAGAAGAATACCAGCTCAAAGGTACAGATAATGTTTTCAATAAAATCATAGAAGAAAACTTTCCTAACCTGAAGAAGGAAATGCCTATAAAGATACAAGAAGCTTACAGAACACCAAATAGATATTATCCCAAAAAAAAGTCAGCGTGCCACATTATAATCAAGCCACAAAACACACAGAACAAAGAAAAAATTTTAAGAGCTGCAAAAGAAAAGGGCCAATTCACATATAAATGAAGAACCATCAGAATAACACCTGACTATTCAATGGAAATGATGAAAGCTAGAAGGGCTTGGTCAGAAGTTATACAGATACTACAACAGCATGGCTGTCAAACTAGAATACTATACCCTGCAAAATTATCAATCACTATAGATGGAGTAAACAAGGTATTTCATGACAAAGTCAGACTGAAAGAATATCTATCTACCAATCCAGCACTACAGAGAGTATTAGAGGGAAAACTCCAACCTAAGGACCTCAGATACACCCACGAAATCACAAACAATCATTCAGTCCACAGAAGAATACCATAGAGAAAGGAAATACAAACAAGTTGCCACCAAAAATGGAAGAAAATATGAATCAATGGTCACTAATTCCCCTTAATATCAATGGTCTCAAATCTCCTATAAAACGTCACACACTAACCAGATGGATACAACAACAGAAGCAATCCTTCTGTTGCCTACAAGAAACACACCTCAACTGGAAAGACAGATACAGGCTTAGAATAAAGGGTTGGGAAAAGATTTTCCAGTCAAATTGTACTAAGAAACAAGCAGGGGTTGCAATCCTAAAATCTAACAAAGTAGACTTTAAGCTAAAAGCAATTAAAAGGGACCAAGATGGTCACTACTTATTCATCAAAGGAAAAATTGGTCAAGAGGAGATTTTCATCTTAAATATTTATGCTCCTAATATAGGGGCACCTATATATGTAAAAGAAATACTGCTAAATCTCAAATCCCACATCAATTCTTACACCCTAATAGTGGGAGACTTCAATACCTCACTTTCAACCCTGGATAGATCAACCAGACAGAGCCTCAACAGAGAAATAAGGAGTCTAAATGAGGTTATGATGCAAACGGATTTCAAAGATATCTACAGATCCTTCCACCCAAAGGCAAAGAAATATACATATTTCTCAGCTTCTCACGGAACTTTCTCCAAAATTGATCACATAATTGGTCATAAAGCAAATATCAGCAGATACAAAAAATAGAAATAATCCCTTGTAACATATCAGACCACCAGTTCCTAAAGTTAGAGTTCAACAATATCAAAACCCAAAGAAAGCCTACCAACTCATGGAAACTAAACATCAATCAGTTGAACCATCTTTGGGTCAAGGAAGAAATTAAGAAAGAAATCAAAGTCTTCCTAGAATTAAATGAAAATGAATCTACAATATATCCAAACTTGTGGGACACAATGAAAGCAGTCTTAAGAGGAAAATTCATAGCGCTAGATGTCTATATGAAAAACCTTGAGAAATCCCACACTAGAGACCTAACTGGGCAGCTGAAAGCCTTAGAACAATTAGAAGCGAACTCACATAGAAGGAGTAGATGGCAGGAAATAATCAAACTTAGAGCTGAAATTAATACAATTGAAACCAAAAGAACAATACAAAGAAT